>JAHWFP010040223.1:0-28810 GCA_023313725.1 Lithobius niger
TGATGTCTACTAATAACAAATTTAACCATAAACGTATGCAGATTTTTAAAAGGGTGAGAGGTGGGGATCGAGAAAGAAAAAGTTGAATGACCGTTTTGTCCCCGGAAACCTTGCAGATAGATGTTCCCCGACGAGAATCGACAAAAAAAGCGCCCCTCCCCCTCCCAGTGTCCCAATGGGCACATGCCCATGAATTCAACCAATTGTTCAACCAATTCAACTTCTTGTCTTTTCGGGATCGTTAAACGACGTTTTAAAAAAACATCCCTTTGCGACAGACATTCCTTTTTTTCCCCATCGTTTCTATTATCTTTCCCTTTTTTTTTTTCGATTTTTTTTTGAGAAACTTTTACACAGTTCCTTTCCTTCTTTTATTTTATTTTGTATTGGAGACGTTGGTTTGTGGTATTTGTAAGTCTGGTTTAACAAAAACTAAGAATTGGGGGCAGTAAACATTCTTTACGTGGTTGCAATTAGCCAAACTTGTCACCAACTCCACATGTCACGAAGAAACTGACTTTTTTTTTCCTTTTTTTCCTTTTTTTTTTTGAGCCTGCTATCTCACATTGTTTTTATTTTTTTATTTTTTTTTATTTTTACGTCCAGACACTCTTTACGGACCATTCGTACCCACTTTTAACTACGTGCCGGAAAGAAAGTAGGAGTTCGCTACAAATTATTACAGGTTTTAAAAAATAGTAGGCTCGTTGGTGCCCCGAAACGTTAACAAAATTAATTGACCAACTTAATTTCATCATACAGGTTCAACTCAAGAGTTATAAATGCCACTTCTAACGCTTGACTCAAATAGGATAAGAAACTACGCTGTACCGCGGCGCATTCGAAATTAAAGGTTCCTTTTCATTATCTCGATAGCGTTACCCATATTCTAAACACAGCATCCACGTTCCAGATTCTCCGTCACCCAACAGGCTGATGTAGGTCGCGTGATCTCGTTTTAGTGATGAAAATCGCGGCGGTGCTGCTGAATAGTGTTGTTCCATATCTAATTTGCCGCTACTTTCTTTCATATTGCTCGAAAATTCTACGGTGCTCCATCTAGGATTTGAAAAGGTGAAAGATGCCTTTAAGAAGGTAAATTGCAAATAAATCGTCGGCGAAAACCATACATTAGAAATATCTTTACCCAATTTTCCTTTTACAACGATGCGTGTTTATTTGTAATTTTATTTTGGGAAGAGAGGGGTAAGGCGTCAGTAAGGTCTTCCCCCCCCCCCCCCCCCATCGCGACCTTAGTGAGGTGGTGGTAGGGGAGGGGGGCGAGATCCCGTAGCGCGACGTGCGACGATATGTGGCGGACAATTGAAGGCCGCCGTGGACAAATTTTGGCCACATTTCTGCCGTTTCGTCAATTTTTTGCCCGATTTTGACATTTCAACACACCATTTTAATCGTCTCGACGAGACCTTTCCATTGGTGGAGTACCCAGATCAATAGGCTAAAGGATTAATATTCAATAAAAATCAAAAAAGCATGTGGGTACCTATAATATGATAGAAACAGATTAGTTGCAGACACATTACATTCCCCCCCCCCCCGACAGTTGGTGTCGCAGACAGTGGCAGAAAATTCTGCTGCTGGGGGCGAGCAGGCACAGCCCAGTGGTTAGCGTCTGGGCAAGGTGGCCTGATGGTGAACACGACTATACCTTATACGCCAGAGGTCCTTGGTTCGACCCTGACCACGGCCAACTCCAGTACTTTCGGCTAGGATTATTAGGTGTTTGGGGAGGATGCGACTTTCTAACTGACGGCATGCTTTATCGGTTGTACAAATCGCGTGAGAAGGCTTTCAGTGCGATTGCAGAGAGAGATTCAAAACAACGGAGAAAGCGTCGGCGACCGGAAGCTTGACGGTTGGTGTTGAAACACAAAAACCTCACTAGAGGGCCTCCGAGCTGCGGCCCTTTGGACTCGGTCTTGCAGGGAAGCCAGCACAGCTGCCCCTCCTGGCTTACGCTCGGCAGTTCTATACGAGCTAGTCGAACCTCTTTCAAGACAAAATATTCGTTTAGGGTTTAAATTCAGTGTGCGGTGCCATTAGTTTCTTATGTTTTCCTTTCTAGTAATCCGTGGCAAACCGATCTTAGCCGATAACATTGGAACTAGCAGGTGGCCGTTGGAAAATCCCAGCAAGGTGAGCCAGACGAGTATCGCTTCGTTGCCGCCATTTTTTCCCGCCGACTAACGCCAACGTTTTTAGGAGGGCGCTGCTAGCACGCTAAATCGCTTCTCACACCAGTGATACATTCACCGCAGCGAATGACGCATCCTCCCCAACGACTAATAATCCTAGCTTTCGGGAAGTGTTGGGCCTCGTGATGCCTCGTGCTCATGTCGATTGTGCCATGGAAAAGATCCCAGGAATTTCCAGTTGAAATTACCTAGAAAAATTGTCCCTCTCTCTCCTTCTGGTGCCATGGTTGCAGTTCGAAGCGTGTGGGTCCACCAAAGTAGTTAACGTCTTCCAGGTAAATGCTGAGTTCGAATTGCGTGAGTACGTACGTACAATGTTAGGTTAGTACCTTAAAAAAATGGCCAGTAAGTTAAAGGGATATACCTCCCAGCGCCATTTTTCTCGATCCACCACATCAAGTACGGCCCCAAAGGTCTATTTACTTACCGTTAGTCTTTCCCTTGCTAAAAAAAAAAAACCGTTTTAAAATGTGGCGCCTAGGAGATTTTCTGTTGAATATTGTTAACTATATTTAAGAACGACCCGTAACTATATGATGCATTGCGCGCGTACAATGATCATGACGTTTCATCTCTGTCTGTACATCTACTAATTTTCTAATAATTACCATGAGATCTAAAATCTAACAGACTAATGCGGTAAAAATTAAAATTAATTATTCCAATAGATCGCCGAAGCAAAATTATAAGACACTAGCCTAGAAAATTATAAATTGTGATCTTGAAATACGTGAATCATTCCGGTTTGTGACGACACAATCGTTGACTTGATTCTGTCTCGTGTACTATTCCCAAAGCCAACCGAGACAGCAGCTATGCGAGGAACGCAGTTATCACCCAAGCCGACCTTGGCGCTGTAATTTCTCGGATGACGATCTGCGCGTAGCTGTAATTTGGCACGCGGAATGTTACAAGGCAGGCCGGGTATCCCTTTAACCCGTATAATAAGAGTAATTTATGTGATGGGGTTAAGCTCAGGACTCCGCCCATACATAGCCCATGCACAGAAGCAAAATCTACGAGCTAGGATTCCATAAACCTCTGATCATAGCATTCCATCTTATCGGTGCTTATGCAATCCTGAGTTTTACAGTCAAGATTCTATTTGCGTACCGAAACATTGGATACATTAGGTTTTGTAAGTGTCAGATACGCCTGTTGTTTTCAGGGATGGTACCAAGCCTACTGGTTTCAAGCCGTTGCTAACAGCTAGTTCGGTTGCTGCCGAGCAACAACTCAGAAAAAAACTATCCGATATAGCCTTTTAATCACTAAGGAATGCGTTAATAAAAATGCCTTACTAAAATTCAGCTGTATGTACAGGGTGGTCCACAAAAAACTAACGACCCAACATTTTCCAAGTCCAACATTTCTAGTTAGCACCCCTCAAAACCAGGAGAGGACAGATATCTTACTGTTTCATTAGCTTTTATTTCTGTCCCATCCTTGTTCTGAGGGGGTGCTAACTAGAAAAGTTGGACTTAGCAAAGGTTGGGTCGTCAGTTTTTTATGGACCACTCTGTACAAACGACATAAATTGACATTGCCACCCGGAAAATTGACCCGCCCATAGGGTCAGGTAAGGTATTCTTATGGGTTCGCACGTTGTTGTCTGTGTATAAATGGTTTTTTTTTTCACTTTATTCATCTTTTGAAAAGGGTCGAAAATGCTGTTCGGTCGAAAATTTACGGAAACGTCTTTTGGTATTGTGGGTCGTCGTCTCAGTTTTAAATTATTTTCAGGGTAATCGTATTTAGAAATGTAAGGCAACCTATACAGTGCAACGTATTGGTAATGGGTGACTTGAACATTTATTACCTTCGGCTTCCGGAGACTTGCGCTCAATTCTCGCCACCGATGAATGTCTGTAATCTGGGCGTCCAAATGGGCGACGCCACCATTGTTCACGGACCTGTTTATCATCATCCGCCCTCTTCCATCCAGTCACCCCTACCCGTCCACACCCGCGTTCAATTAAGAGGTATGGGGAATAAGGAAGGGGTGGGGGTGGGGATGTAGGCAATCTCGCCACTCATTTCAACCAATCCTGTCCGTGGATTTGGAACCCCCCCCGGTGATATGAAACACCTTTCGATTGCAATGTATCGTAATAGAACGAAAAACAGAGCACACCCAATCCGCCTTTTTACGGTTAGATTTGTCGTCCTTTTCTTGGGGTTTTGCTCGACGATTTCCATTGGGTTTTTGGAGACTGCGGAAAGCTCTAAAAACACCCATAACACCAAATACGGGTCCGTGTTGATATTATAGTAGTGTGTGTGTGTGTGTTTTTTATTATTTTTTTTCGTTTCTTTCATTGTTGCGGCGTTTTTATGTTTATTTTTTTTTTCTTTTTGCAATGTGAGAGCTGGACGCATTATACTGAAAACCTCGTCATTCCTTATGTCGTAACCCTTCCCCCCCCCCCGCCACCCCCACCTTTTATTTTCACCCCTCTACAACGAATTTTTCTATGAATAAAGCTTTACACCTATCGTCGCCGTGTTGCTAAGGAGGAAATCAATAAGGTTTCTCGTGCTTTTGGTTGTATGTTTTTGCAACCAGATATAAATTTCGTTGTGTCTTTTCTCTCAGTTTCGCCTTTTCGCGCCGCCCGTGTTTCCCTACGGTCGTCACTACTTAGCCCTATTTAAAAACAGAAACTTTTTTCCAAAAGTAAAAGCAGGCCAAATTACCACCGAACGTATGCTAGGATGAAGTAGCCCAACAGGCCTAAACTTGCTTATCGTCTCGTAAAATAAGGGATTTGTATGGTTTTTCACGGGGCTCTCAATTGTACGATTCTGTTTTTGAGTGTTGCTGACTAGTTGTGATCGTTCCTGCGCGTAATGGCGTCTAGAGAGACGGGGAAAAGGCGGATTTCGATGCGGACGGAAACTCGCGTAATCGCAAAGGGAACGAACGATACAGTGCGAAACTCGGAGCTGAGGTTGAACTCATTTCGTGGCAGCACGATAACTACAGCATATTTCCTCAAGTCGTGTTTTAATTTATTTTTAAATTATTTTTTATATTTCATTAATTTTTCTATACGCTAACTTATTCTAGTTTTTGAAACTTTTCTAACGAAGGGTTCATATAGGATCGCGTAAGTGAAAGAGGATGGCAATTGGAAAGGGGTCGGGGATTAAACGAAGCTTTGCGAAGTTCGTGATGCGCGTAAGGGACCGTTCACAGATTACGTAACACTTTCTCCTTTCAACTTAGATCCGTCCCCGTCCCCCCCTTTGTTACACCAGTTTAGCGAAAAATAATTTGTGAAAATTAGTGTGCTGAATAACACTGCGTCATCCTCCCCTCCCCAATCATAACAAATGGTAACACGTTTGCTAACCCCCCCTCCCTCCCCGCCCTCCACCCTTCCGGGTGTTACGTAATTTGTGAACGCTCCGTAAGGACGCATTTAAACAACAAGACTTTCTCGCTCGCCGAAAGCTATATGGTATTCTATTGTTATTATTTTCGATGCGTTTCAAGTTTCTACTAGAAGATGAGGATATGCGTAAACAATTAAAGCATGTTATAAATAACATTGGTAAAATAATAAGTAAAACAATAATTTTAAGTACTGCTACTGCATCGTCGTAAAAATCTTGCTTGGCAAAATGTTCCTATTCTCGCGGGAAAAAAAAAGGTTTGTACCACTCTACCGCCTGTTGTTCTGCGTTATTTCATTGTGTAGCATTGTGGAGCAGCACGGGTAGCTGCGAACACTAAGGCGTCAGATTCGATAGGCGTCTTGGTCTCAGCTGTACATCTCTGGCTTCGTACAGACCCGGGTTCGATCCTGGTGAAGGGAAGTGTATATGTACGGGTTTTTGTCCGGTTGTTTACCGCCCGTTGTACGAGGGTTTCCTCCGGGTGCTCCGGTTTCCTCCTCCCTGCGGCAAAAAAAAAAAACCAGAATGATGGTGGTTCCTTCCACTTAACAATCTGCGCTTGGGCCTTCAAAAAGCTGTCATCTTATTGGCCGACAACGTCTATTCTATTCTCATTGTAAGTTCATTGTCATTTCGCCTGATGATAGACCAGTGAAGTCCTGAACTTCACAAATAAATTGTCAAATTAGTTGCTATAGGCCTCAATGTCAGACTGGAACTTTAAGCTTTATCTTCCTTGCCAACCCATCTTCAGTAGTCATTCATTGAAGTATTTTTTTTAAACGAGATGTACAGTTTTTTTGGGTCCCCCCCCCCCCCCCAATAACCGTTTGCGGGAGTGAGCTGCCCCCACCTTCCCGTCATGGCCTGGCGGCGCTCTCAGTAGTGAAAGCCTCCGTGATCTTTGATTCCGACCCTTCGCTTTACAATCATAGAGATCGAGCCGACCTTTTTCAGATTTTATTTTTCTCATTCTCATTTACCGAACCAAAGGAATGTTTTTTTTTCTTTGGTGAATTTGATTCATGGGCTGGAGAAAAAAAAACATATTCTTGAGCTTTGAAAGTATGTGGTTTTGAAAAGTCCCAACCTCGTCCGCTCTTTCCGAGGACCTTGCTTCCAAGATTCAATCGATTATATGTCTATGGAGAGGAGGGAAAAATCCTCCCCTGCCTCGCCGCTGTCGTCTCCCTGGTTTGGTAATCTCGCTGGTATTTTTCTCGTAGGAAGTATCCGTGGACATCTGATTTTTTTTTCCTAGGCAAATTTGTTAATTTCTCCCATGACGCTTTTTTTTTCTGCGCCCCTTCCATAATAACCCAATACCCATTTACTCCTCCACTCTCCTTACTACTTTCTGGTATCTCACTTGCTGCGTGCCTCATGTGAGTTTTGAACTTGGTCCAACTCATTTTGTCTTAATTTTACGAATCCGACCCACTTTAGCTAAACTTTACGAACTCATCCATTCCTTGTGGCCGTGGTTCCAATGCACTCAGTCACCTCCGTTTCCTCCCTTCCAAGACTTGTGCCACAAATGCCTTCCCTACACGTGAGTTGTAAACCTGCTTATTCACTGACATCAACACGGTGGTCCAGAAGTCCTTTGCACCCCACCAAAAGCCCTACAGAATTGGAATTAGGCTACCTGACTCATAGGACTTTGTTTTGTCCCTAAGATGGGGGCCACCCACTATGCTTGCGTTAGGGCACCCTGCCCCCCTCAACCCCCAGGTATAAAATTTAACTTTTTCCCTTTTTGGTTCCAATTTGGGAAATATGCGCAAGGTCCAGACAACGTGATAGCTGAAAACGGCATGCTAATTGGATAAACGGGATGCGTTTTATTACATCCTCAATGTAGCCCCCACGCCCACATGAGGCTTCCCTGCACGGTGCAGGAAACTGTACGGGAAGCACTCATGTGGGCGTGGGGCTACATTGAAGATGTAATAAAATTCATCCCGTTTATCCAATTAGCATGCTGTTTTCGGCTATCACGTTGTCTGAGCCATGCGCATATTTCCCCAATTGGAACCGAACGTCTATTTCTCACAGGAAAAAGAGTAAAATGTTATATCTGGGGGTTGAGGGGGGCAGGGCGCGCCAACACAAGCTCAGTGGGTGGCCCCTATCTTAGGGACAAGCCAAAGTCCTATGGGTCAGGTGCCTAATTCCAATTCTGTAGGGCTTTTGGTGGGGTACAACGGACTTTTGGACCACCCTATACATACATATTTTGCTCACGCATGCGGGAAACAGCTAGACAGCTAGTATTTAATTAATTAAGTAGATTCAAAGTGCTTTGTTTTAGAAACAAGTTCTAACGAAAAGGCGAATCTTTATGGTTCAAAATGACTTTGTGAGAGAAGAGAAGTAACGGTTCAAACATGTCCGCTGACTGGCACAATTCTCACAAGAACGTACAAATCAAGCCATTTAAGTTTTACTGGTCCTAATTTACGGACCTCGTCCGCCTAAAACGTAATACATGCAATGATGAAAGTTTTGTAAAACATTAAAAACAAGCCGAAACAACAAATACGTCATTACGGGCAGTATGCGTTGTTGACTGCCAATCTTGGCCCATTTGTCTCTCTAGGCCAATGCAAAAGATTCGGCACTCGCATGATGCTGTTGACTGCAACCGCGAGTTGCTGCTCTTCGTTTTAGTCTTCTGTACAGCCGTACCGGCTGAGAAGACTATTGCAACGACTTTGTCCGTCCGTCCGTCGCTTTTTTCAACTTCGCAACGGTACCAGAAATTGACGACCACTGTTTACAACGTTCGATTCAGTATCAAAAGTTAGTTAAATAACATGGCAAATTAAAACATCGTTGCCTCATAGCTAATAGACTTCATCGACGTAACTAAATTAAATAATAACATTTCATCGTCGAATTGAAATCCTAAAGATTTGTGTTAACGCAGTCGTAAAAACAAAAACATTTTAGCTTCGTTTAAAAGAGTCTTGTCGCATTGTTGCATGAATGAATTGGCTTACGATCGAACCAAATTCTCCATTAGGCCTATCTGCTACTTACGAAACTAAAACTGCCGTTAAAAAAATTAGGCCTAAAAAATGATAATTAGATCTAAAATCACGTTACCATGGCAACGTCAATAGTTGCCACGAGTCGCTGCTGCGGCGTTTCTCCTGTCCCTTCCCTACTACCACTGATCTATATTAGGCTACGTTGCGCATTACGTTGTAACACTGTAATTGTGTGCGCGGAGGTATACCGTGTTGCATAAATGAATAGGCTTACCGTATAGAATCCAAATCTCCGTTAGTTGCTACTTACGAAATTAAAGTTGTAAATTAGGCCTAAACGCTGACAATTATGCCTAAAACGTAAAATTAGCTTAAAAGCTAACACATTTGTAACGGGCAATTCTGATGGTTACTGTTTTTAGATTATATAATAGAGATAGCTGTTGTAGTGCATGATAGAGGTGTGCACCTCAACACTGGAAGTGGAGGAAATGTACAGAAGACCAATGCGACTAGATAGTCGCTGTAGCCCCTTGTTTTTTGTTGTGTTCTTTTTTGTAAGTATTTGTTGTTTCCGCTTGCTTTAATGTTTCGCATCACACTTTTCATTGTTTGTATTACGTTTTAGGTATAAAGTGAACAAGAACCGTAAAATAGGACTGAAAATTTAAAATTGCTTGAATTGTATGTTCTTGTGAGATCTATGCCGGTCAGTGGGCATCTTAGAACCGTGAATTTTTAGGGCTAAAATTCAACTTTCAAATCCTTCACTTAATACGGGAATTGAACTACCGTTAATGTTAAAACGCGGAATCGAGCAGCTCAGCTTTAAAAAAAATGGAACTGCAAATGATTCACAATTTCCATTTCAATGTTGTCGCAAACGGGTGATTATCCGATGACATCCAACTGTGATCCGGCCATTCAGTTCAAAATCCCATCGCCTATTGATGGGCTGAGAGGAACAAGCGTTGACAGTTTGACAAGATAGATGGCGCCCGTAGTCGTAGAGCCAGCCATGGCGAACTGGACCCACTGACTGCAGTGTCGTGTCACATATTGGTGGATCCCGGTGCGGAAATGGACGAACCAATACTTGAAATCAAGGGTCCTCTGAGCGGAAGACCCCATCGTCCGTTACCCCCAAGGGAAGATCGTGCGAAGTCGAGATGTCCGGTCTGGAATTTCAGTTCGATGGATATTCCCATTTTTGAAAGGGGAGGAAACACGTAAAGCTAACTTGTCGTTTTTTATTAAAGGTGAGGCTGTGTAGATCGGGTTTCTCAGTCGACGTCGTAGACGTGAATTCGGCACAAATACAGTGAAAAATAAAGATAAAGCTTTTAATTTTTTTATTTAGTAAATATTGCGAAGCTGCATTGCTAGAGAAGATAAACCTGAAGACATGTAGTTGTTAGAGAGTAGCGTCCACACACCCCCCCCCCCTAAGAGAGCAGGGGCAACTTTTAGTAAAAAGCCACATTTTTTTCTGGGGACTTTTTTTTGCCAGGCTTTTTATGCCTTTTTTTTTTGCCCTTATCAGGCTTTTTGGGGGCCTTTTTTAGGCTTTTAATGGACATTTTTGCCTAGGGACTTTTTTTTACTATCTTTTACCCCTTTTCTACCCCTCTTGCCCCTTTTCAGCCCTTTTACGGCCTTTACACTCTTTCTCAGGCAACGCCACATCAAAAGGGCAATTTCCGAAAACGGCAGGGGCACTGCCCCCCCCCTCCCTTGCCCCCCTCGTGTGCACGCCACTGTAATGTTACAGATGAAGAGCACCACTGTCAAACACGTAAGTTATTGTGTGCGCCGTGTATCTTGAGTCCTGCAACTATTTTGTGAGCGGCTACGTCTTCCTGGATGTGGTGGCTTTAATCGATGGCCGCCATTGTTTCTGTAATCATCTTGGATATCAACAAGGCACTCTACTACTGAAAACGTACAATCGATTATCCGTGTTCGTTCTGCGGAGAACTCAAGATAGGCCGCGGACACTATAGGCCATATTCCTAACTTGCAGGGACGTGCACAGGCCCCCGAGACGGCAGGGACAACTTGCTTGTTTCTGTTTTTTTTTTTTTTGGTGGTGTTTTCACCTCTTTACCCATGTTTTTTTTTTTTTTTTGTTCCTCTTTGCACAGGGCCGTTATTGTCCTTATGGCCCTTTTTTGGGCTTTTTTACACCACCGCGCCAGCAAATGTTGGCTTTTTTTTTTTTTTTTTAGAAAAATGACACTCTGCCGTCAGGGTAGGCTCTGGCATCCCTTCCGCCTCCCCTGTGTGCACGTTCCTACTAACTTGCGTAAAAACTTGTTATTTTTTTTACGTGCATGAAGTACCGTAAAACATCGTAAACTCAAGCCTAACGTTGCCGTCAAGACTGCCTTAAAAATGTAGTGTGATAGAAATATGACTCACGAGAGTTCATGACTCATTTCTATTTTTGTTGGCCGAGTGAGGAGGAATACTCGCCTGAGTTGGATTTTGTGTCGGTCAGTCTGTCTGTTTGTCTGGTGACACGATAACATTCGTATTTTTTTTCCTGACTTGGGGTAAATGGTATGACAAGGAAGTTTTTTGGTGCATGAAATTCACGTATTCGTAGGCGAAATTCCTACAGTAAATTTTTTTTGGGGGGGGGGGGGAAAGGAAAGGAGGGGTGGGGTGGTTTGTCAAAATTCGACGTAGAAATTATTTAAGTGGAGCAGCATGGCACTGCCCTGTTGACCACTGGCCAAAAATCATGCAAAAGAAACGAGGAAATATAGCTGGACTGCTAAAATCATAAACGTAGTGCGGTAAACCGTCTTTATGCACTTACGTTTCGTTGGCGTGACGTGACCCGGCTTCGAATTGGCAACCCAATTTATCTTTTGCAGGTGGAGGCGTGGGCATATCGGTAAAAGTATTACGTCAGTGATCTGGGGACAAATTGCGTTCGAATCCGGGTCAAGCCACTCCGACGAAACGTAAGTGCGTAAAGGTGACTTATTGTCCTACACTATTTCTAGTGCTTGATTTGCGGCTTGTTTTCCTTCATCCGTTACCGTATATAATTTACGGTGATTTAAATCGTACTAGTGGAACAGAGGACAGGTATCTTACAGATTTTCTCTATGTGAATACAGAAAGTAAACCAATTATTTATTGCAGAATCTCTTTATTACGTAGCTAACGAGGGAACATTGGGGTGGGAGGGGGGCTTAGACTAACATTTTACACCATTTTTAACTAGCAGACGAGTCAATCAAGTGAAATCGTGCTTTAGAAAATACTAGAATGCGGAGGGCTATGTAAAATTTAGTAAACTACTAGCCGAGTTACTCACTAACGCTCGCTCATTCGGTGTCGTATCGTTTCGCTCGAGAACATTTGTTGTTGCAACTCTTACACCACTGACAAACCATTCCACATCAAAAAATATCAGTCAAATGATCTGTCAAAATGATCAAGCGTTTTTCGCAAGGTTTCAGTTCATAAACAAACGATAATGCACGCCTACTCCAGCTTTAATTTCTCTTTGTTCATCTCATTCTCGGATCACGATTTATTTCTAGAAAAAAAGACTGTCAACAGTGCTGAGATTTCTTATATCAGTCTCATATCAATCAGATCAACTTTCTTTTTTTTTACGTTGGCAAGTCTTGCTGCTAATTTGGCAACGTGATCCGTGTTTTGTATATTATTTTTTTATTTAAATAAATTACGAGAGTTTTCAACGAAGATAAGAACCAAGGTTTTTTATTACAATTATTTAAAACCGCATAATATTTGGGCTATATTTAAATCTTCCACGAGTTAAAACCGTTGGATATTAGAGGTGAGACAAGATATAGGATACAGGATATAAAATTCAAATCGAGCAGAACTACACAATTTCACAAGTCTTGACGAAATATTACTGCACTTTCCAAACTGACGGTGAAGATTACAGTTTTGTAGTTGAAGCATGCAGCGGTAGCATATAAAGTTTAAAAGCACACTTCTTCAGCTCAAAGTCAGACCACCTCGAGCGTCCTATTGATTCGAAGAGTAAGGGCTCGTTTAAGCAACGACAGTTTTCTCGCACACTAGCTTTTACTTGATCGATACTAAATCTGATGACCGCTTCTCGCCTTTACCGAAATATGCGGTTTTCGAGTTGTCTACGCGTATTCGTAACCATGGCAACGACGCAGACGCAAATCTTCTACTCGTGTCTCGTGACACGGCGTACGATGCTTGCAACACCTGAGCGTCGACTTATGACAACAAGAAAACAATATTTACTGCTGTACAAGACGACGGACTGTTTTTTGTATGCCGGCATTCGATGGTTTGTTTTCGATTCGATAGCCACGAAATGGACGCCATGTTGAATTTTGAATTCTCGCCGCGAGAAGCTATTTATTCTACCGACGTTTGATCATTGCTAGAAGCTGTACTTTGAGGGAGAATAGCAAATTTTGGAAATAGCGCGAAATGATAACAATCCTGTAGCAATGTTTAAAATTCTGTAGCTCTTTGTTCTTTATCCGTGTTGTTATTTACAGTACATACAATTTGTTATCTATTACCGCATTCGTTTTGTAGCAACGGGAAACTAATAACGGCTGACTAGCAAATAGCATTCGGCGAGCGAGAATGACTTGTTGCATAAACGCGCCCTAAGATCGGGACGAAGTGAAAATGTTGGCATCATCAACGTTGAGAGTTGGACTTTGCCATGGCGGACACAGATGGAACGACTAGAGAAGATGATTCGTTACCAAATTCCGGTAGTATTGCTTTTCGAAGACTGATACTGGTGTGACGCCATATTCACCACTTCCGCCAAAATAGCCCGAACAGCCAATCAGAGTGCTGCAAGGAAGCACGTGACCAGTGGATTAGCACACAACGGAGTTTAAGAAAAAACCGCGCTGTTTACAGTTTCAGCCGTTGTTGTCGTCACACAAAAAAACTCGTAAAAAATAGCTAGAAAAGTCATTTACTTTAGTAAAAAAGCAAACTATAATATATTAAAATTATTTTTTTTAATGAATTTCCGTTTATCGAGGAAGCCAATAGTCTCATTTTATAAACGCGCTTCCTTGCAGTTTTCTGATTGGCTGACATTGGTGCTTTCGCTTCTTTTGGTGTAAAAGTGAAAAATTCCTCCCGCATGGTCGTCTCCTTATTGTTGATGGCCGTCTCCTTCCTGTAAGATGGTTATCTCCTTCCTGCAACATGGCTGCCTCCTTCCCGCAACATGGACGCCTCCTTCGTTTAATACTTGGCCTGAGCCGGAAGTAAGTTTGTAACGTGAAAAATGGTCTATTGGTGCTTCTTGTCCTACCACAATTATCGTTCTTCTTTGATGGCGAAGAATGACAGTGGAAATGATTAATAGCCGTGAAAGGACGATGCACGCCTATTTGGTTAATTCGGTGTTTACGTAAAATCACACGGCCCAGAAATTCCACGTGATTTGCATAAAATTAACGTAGAGAACAAACATTGTTAAAGTAGGAACTAAAATCTGAAACACAAGTATTGAAGCGCAATCAATCGAGAAAAATACTATTAAGATAAAAAATCCAGTAATCGATCATACAGGTAGTATGCCGGCAACAGCAACACCCAGCGCCAACAACACCGCTACACCGAACTGAAAACGCCGTCTGCCAGTTGGTAGCAATGAAAGAGGGCGAGCGAGTTCATTCTCGGCACGGTAGCAAAGAAAAAGGGCGAGCGACTGGCAATGTGAAGAGTATCGTCGATGCCCTGTAACATTCAGTAACAGATTGCGAGGTCATTCTTGGTACGGTAGCGAAGAAAAAGGGCGAGCTGTAACAATCAGTACCAAAACGAAATACCACGTCTTCTATGTGACACGTGTCACTGGTGATCTGTTTAAAGAAGTGTTGTAGGGGTTTTTAGTACGTGTGACAGCTCCCCAAGTGCCAACCCCACAGTTAAAGGACTTGCTTGAAAACGTGTCGTGGTGCTTATCAAGGGGTAGCGGGAATTCCAAATTAACCTAAATTGGTGGAAAATGGCTAGTAGTCGTGGTTCAGTTTTGGTTATGCATTAATTGTAAAACATGAGCGATAGTATGCTCCGGCTCGACTACCATTCAAGGGCGGCACTAACCCTGGCTTAGGCGTAAAATGGAGTACTAAACGACATGAGGCTTACTTGTGACGAGATGGATTGGTAAATTTCGGGTTAATTCAAGTTTTCACAGCAAGGCAAAATTGCTACAGGGTTGCAGTGCTAAACTAGCAACAGGGTTGGTCCGGTTTGATGTGTAAGTTTCGGTACAACGGGAAAACGAGACAAAAAGGGAAAATTTCTAATTAAAATGGCCAAAATTACCTTTTGATGCGGAGAGTTGAAGAGTTGGTGGCGGAATGAATTTAAGGTTAATACCTAATTGTTGGGAGCACCCGGCCAAAGACCAAGCGAGCTCGAGCCGTGACAATTGACGTCAAACATTAAGTACAGACAATGCACAGCCATACATTGTTACAACAATTAATATAATAGCATCATGTCAACTAACAATGAATATTAATTATTTTGAAGTGACAATGGGTCATTACAATTTGACGTCTTGTGGATCTTGAGCTTGGCTGATTTCACAAATGACGTCATCGGCCTCTCCTTGCTGGGGGTGGTACGATTTCAACGTTGAAATCCGAAATTAAACTCGCAACAGTGTTTAATGTTTTCTGTTACTCTTAGGAAAGCTGGTAGAAGTTTTGCGCTTGGTAACCCAGGGACTGAAATTAGAAAACGGTGAGTTGTGCAACGACCAAGCACTGTGCGTTCAAGTTCAGGGCCTCACGATTGAAAATGGGTAATTGCGCAATGAAAGTAATGTGTTGCGAAAAGTCAATACAGATCTTCAGTCTACTACGAACCGTCGGTTGCAGATTCAAGGGAGCGAAAATGAAGCTCACAAAAAAAAATTACGGTGTTGGAAAAGGAACTAAAAATAAATACGTGACTACAACCATCTATACCATCAGTCGTACGACGAAACCACGAAAACAAGCGATGCCAAACAAAGTAACGGTCCCCAATTCGAAGGTAAAGAAAGTTACAAAGGGAAAAGTGCTTAATTTGTCAATTCAGTTCTTCAAAAACTAAGGTTTTCAGCTGCATATAATTAGCTTAGGTTGAGATGCACACAGCAAACTCATCATGCACGGAGCAAACTCGCGGAAGGGAGGCAGGCCACATGCCGCGGGGAGGGGGGGGGGATCTGACCACACAATGGGGAAATCTGCGTATATGGTAGAGGCTTAGGGGGTATCGCTCGCGCTTGTGGGAAATAGCTAGACCGGAAGTGGGGTCGGGGTACAGCAAGTACTGTATAACACTAAAATAAAATGAGTAACCACCGAGAATCAATTTAAAAATAAGGGATTAAGGACACCAGACCTGATCGATTCGCGTGCGAGCTCGTGTCTTCATGACGTCACACGTTTCTGTCACACGTCAGGACAAAAACACAATCTTCATTTCTTTCTTGAACGTTTCGAAACAGCTTTTGTCATTGTGTAAGTATGAACCACCCAAGTTTTATGCCAGTGCATCGCTTTTCCACCGCATCGATTTTATAATGAAACTGTCTCTGTTTCGCCAAACTTTGTCCCAAACAGTAAGTAGTACTAAAACCCCGAAACGTGTTGCGATTTCGTTATCTTTTCTCTCGATTACGACAACGACAAGTGTATATACGACCGTCAAATTAGCACATATATTTCGCATTACGCCGGAGAAATGAATGCGATACGGAATGAAACAGGCTGTGCGAATCGTAATTACTCTTGGAGCTTGGATGGGGGTAGGGGAATGGGGGTAGGAGAGGGCCATAAACCCAAGAATGGAAAACCCGATGGCCGAAATAGCCCCGAACCTTCGATTCAAAAAGAGAAGGGGCGACTTTAAAAGCGAAATAAAAATTTACGACCCCAAGTTTCGGCCTTTTTTTTTTTCACTTTCGCTTTTTCTCGCTTTCTTGCCCCACCCCCTTCTTTTTTTTTTCCCCGTTTCGTTTTCTGGTTTTAGTTCGGGTCGAAGAAAACTTGAGTAGTGGTAAATGGCGGCGAGGTTTAGTTCAAGAGATTTTGAGGTGGTGCAGAGAGAGAACCAGACTATGGTGTGGCTGTCGTCGGTACGTTACAAATTGCCTCAACTCCCACTCCTCCCTTCATCCCCCTCCCCCTCCCAATACCTTTCTGGCGTGGCCGTCAATTCATCTTTGAGCCTCTTAATCATTGACTTGACTCGGGTTTGGAACTGGAAGGGAAAACCGAAGGGGAGAACGAGAGTGAGGTTAAGAGTTACCGTAATCTAGATAACGAAAATTAATGGCCAGTTGAGGTTACCGTAAACCCAGCCCGTTTTTCAATTAAACACGAGGTAATGCATCATCATTTACTATCTAAGGTCATCTTCGTGGTTCTTCATAATATTACTGTGATTATTATTACAATGTGAAGAAGCGAAGCTTCCGGTTTGCTAGGCGTGGACATGGAGACACACGCCCCCCGCCCCCCCCCCACCCAACCTCACCTCCCCTTGCATCAGCTTTGCCGTACGAAAGTTATGCATCCAAACGGGATATCGGGGAACAGCCAACATTCGTAAATATGGGTGCTAACTTATTTCCGTTGGATCGTTTGGAATTGAATGTCGGACTGTTAGAGCGGGAAATTAAACCCACCACCCATTACACGTTCAAGCCCGAAAACTAAATACTTTTTTTTTAGGGAGCTGTTCGTCAGAAACTCCTCTGTCAAGGGAGTTGCTGTTCTGAAATTGCTTTTATTAGGGAGCTGTTTGTCAGAAAAAGCTTCTTTCAGGGAGCTGCTCATCAGAAATTGCTTTTTTAGGGAGTTGTTTGTCAGAAATGGGTTTTTCAGGTAGCTGCTCATCAGAAATTGTATTTTCGGGAGTTATTCATCAGCTTTTTTCGGGAGTTGCTCGTCAGAAACTGCTTTTTTAGGGAGCTGTTGTTAAAAAAGTACTTTTTTGAAGGATTTGATCGTCAGAAAGTTCATTTTTTAGGGAGCTGTTTGTCAGAAAACGCTTATTTCAGGGGGCTGCTCATCAGAAATTGCTTTTATTAGGGAGCTGTTTGTCAGAAAGGGGTCTTTCAGGTAGCTGCTCATCAGAAATTGTTTCTTTTTTCAGGGAGATGTTCATCAGCTTTTTTTCGGGAGTTGCTCATCAGCTTTTTTTTCGGGAGTTGCTCGTTGAAATTGCTTTTTTTTAGGGAGCTGTTGTTCAGAAAGTACTTCTTTTTAGGGTTTTGCTCGTCAGAAAGTTCTTTCTTTTTTAGGGGAGCTGTTTTTCAGAAAGTACTTATTTAGGAAATTAGCACAGCAAAGCCTCAGCAGAAGTGTTAGTATAGTCTATTCCACATTATCTTTGCAGGAAACTGACTGTATGACGCCATGTTTCCTTACGCTACGAATGCAAAAACATGTATCTATCACACTTGTAGACCCTACACAGTTACTGTTAAAGTCTACAAGTGGGATATTTTCGTGTTTTTTGAACTCGTGGTGTAAGGAATCGTGGCAGTATACAGTCATTTTCCTGCAAACATATTGTGGAACAAGGTATTGCCGCAGCTACCGCCAGGGTCTCGTGTAGGTTTGGAAAGGTCAGACGCGATATCTAGTTAACGATATCTAGTCAGGAAATGTGTTAGGCGGTAGGATCGCCTGTGAACTACGGATCACAGGCGATCCTATCGCCTGACACATTTCCTCGCCAACGCCACAACAGACTTCCCGAACACGTTCGTAAGTCTTTATCATGGCCTTAGTGAGATAGCTCAGTTTGCAGGATGAGTTGTGATCTGAGTTCGTTGGTTCGAACCCCGATCACGTCAGCTCGGTGAACTATACGTTCATAATTCACAATGAAGGTTTAACGAATCTTAGCTATTTTAATTACCTATGGCACGGTCAATTTTCTTTGATTTTCGCCCATATTAACTGAAGTTTTGTTACGCAGCACTGCTTGTGCGTGTGAGTCTCGTGGCCCAAGCCTGAGGAAGATTGCCAGTATTAGAGGCCGTCGAAAATTAGCTGGTTTTGAAGAAAACTGGAACACTTTTGGTACTGTGCAACGAAACGTAAGTTAATGTGAATGTTAGCTAGTTTTAATGCATGATTTTTGCTGTTATATTAATAAAAAGGTGTAACCACACAAAGGTGGTAGGGCACTGGAAGGGTGAAACTGCTAACAATATCCCCGTCATATTGAAAAACGGACGAATGAGCAAATGTTATTCACAATACAAACTCGAGTCTCTTATAAGAAAATTGGAAGACAAGTTTTCCCCAACTGAACTTAAAACGGTCGGCTGAAGGCGCCTGTATCGCCTCCTTTGGCAGAGACTTTCATGAATGGCCCATCCTGACCGAGAAGTTCATTCGGCAGTCTTAACTTCCGAAAAGCCACAGTCAGTTTTTGGTAGTGGCCCCTAGTATCCCTACAACCAGCAAGGGTCGAAAAACGGCAAATCAACTGGTGAAAGGCCGTTAACAATTTTGTAGGTTAAAATAGAAGGTCAGCCCGAAGCCTGCGCAACTGAAGGGATTCATGCCCTGTTCGAGATAACCTTAGTTGTAAGGAAGGTTCCGCATGCCTGGAATTTTTTTTTTTTGTGTGATTTTTCTCTGGACTGACTCAATCTTGTCGCTATGTTCCCCCCCCCCCCGTGTTTGTTTGTTTGTATATTTTCCAAACCCCCAGGCTTCTGTATTAATTGATTTTTTTTTGTTCGTTTTCTTAAGTGTGCACTCGTCTTTTCCATTATGGCGTGGTAAAAAGTTCAAGAAAACAAACATGAGCACAAAAATCTCCGAGCTTAACCACTTGTTTTCTCAACAAGCAGCTCTTACTTAAAACCTTCTTCAGGGCAGTTGTGGCGCGAAACGAAAGTTAATTGAAGCCTACAGCATTGTTTTTTTATTTCTTCAAGATTAAGACAAAGTAAAGCGCAAACTGCAAAATCTGTGAAAAAAAACCTTGGAGAAACTTAAAGGTTGGTGTATTGGCTGAAATTTGAGCATTGACAGGAGCTATACTTTGTTCCATATTATATTTGCCAGGAACTGACTGTATGTCGCCACGTTTTTCCTTCGACCACGAGTGCAAAAAATACGTAAGCATCCCAATTGTAGACTCTAACAATAACCGTGGGGAGTCTACAAGTGTGATATCCACAAGTTTTTACACTAGTAGTGCAAGGAAACGTGTCATCATACAATGAGTTTCCTGCAAACATAATGTGGAACAAACTATAGGAGAGTCCATGTTTTAACTGTCGCTGCATAATTCATCCCTTGCCACAGTGTCGTCTGTGAGAGAAGCTGTGAATTTCGTTTTCGGAGTTCAGGCCAATTGATTCGACAAGGACAGAAAATTATTTTACCAGAGCAGCGATAAAAGGCGTCAACTTTCCTTCACGTGCGTGAACTGGCGTTGAGTCAGGAGGCAAAACACTTCAGTCGCGCTTGGCTTGAAGAAGGTCATCTGCTTCACCACCTCATGCTCACGGAACGCCGTTGCCCGCGGAGGTGCCGCGTGCCTGGAGTAATAGTAGCACGAGTGATATTTTTTCGCACCTTCCTGTAGGGTCAAAAACTATTCAGTGTATTTTTAACTTGGGTTATCCCAGAAAATAGTTACGACCAGTCGTTCCACAATTGGGCGCGACCCAGAACGACCAGTCGTTCCACATTTGGCCGTGATCCAGAACAAGATAACGACCAGTCGTTCCACATTTGGCCGCGATCCAGAACGAGAGAACGTCCAGTCGTTCCACATTTGGCCGCGACCCAGAACGAAAGAACGACCAGTCGTTCCACATTTGGCCAGGACCAGAACGAGAGAACGTCCATTCGTTCCACATTTGGCCGCGACCCAGAACGAGAGAACGTCCAGTCGTTCCACATTTGGCCGCGACCCAGAACGAGAGAACGCTCAGTCGTTCCACATTTGGCCGCGACCCAGAACGAGAGAACGTCCAGTCGTTCCACATTTGGCCGCGACCCAGA
The DNA here is from genome assembly GCA_023313725.1 of Lithobius niger. Classification (NCBI taxonomy): domain Eukaryota; kingdom Metazoa; phylum Arthropoda; class Chilopoda; order Lithobiomorpha; family Lithobiidae; genus Lithobius; species Lithobius niger. The sequence continues at coordinate 20,668 of JAHWFP010040223.1, forward strand.
ACGAGAGAACGCCCAGTCGTTCCACATTTGGCCGCGCCCAGAACTAGAGAACGACCAGTCGTTCCACATTTGGCCGCACCCAGAACTAGAGAATGACCAGTCGTTCCACATTTGGCCGCGACCTAGAACGAGAGAACGACCAGTCGTTCCACATTTGGCCGCGACCCAGAACGAGATTACGACCAGTCGTTCCGCATTTGGCCGCGACTCAGAACGAGCGATGCAACATCCAGTAATATTATCACGGTCATTCTGTCATGCCCTAAGGATCCTCCTTTATGTCGTGATAATAAGTGATAATCACCCTTGTGCAAGGTGATAAGCAAGAATAACAACCAGTTGGCATCACACAGAACCAGAAACTTTTACTTAAACGCGCTAAAAAAGAGGGCTTAATTAAACGCGTATTAAACAATGAGAAGCCAAATCAAGCATGTAAGATAAGTTTAAATTAGGTTACATTTGATTGTTTTCGATGGGACGTCGATTGCTTCAACGACTCCTGGTTCTGATTGTGCTAAGTAGTGAAAATCTTAACTAGCATGCTTTTGCAACATGGCGATAGAATTGGGTCCGATTCGTTTGTTGCTACGTTAGCTATCGTATAAAAATGCTTCACAGGAGCTGTACGGTGTACTTGCATATCCGCAATGCATGTTCCCTCGAGGAATGTTCACTTGAAGTTATTTTAACCAGTAGACGGACGCTAGATTAGACGGAGATTGGCTCGGTATCCAACAGCGCACCGGCCGCCAGCTAACAATTTATATCAGCTAAACGCAAATAAATACAAATAAATACCAAATACGCACGCCGGTGAAACGCGTATTTAATATTACATCAACATTTATTAGGTTTTAATAACAAATGAATTGGACAGCGCCAGTGAAATTCCACGATCGTTGTATTTTAACAGCGACGCGAGCAACGGACGTCTGCGTGCTGAAGCGAAATCGAAAACGAAAGCGACGCACTGCGCAGTCAAACAGATTTCCTATTAAAGGTGCCCATTCACCGAATCACAGGCTGCAGCATCTAGCGCCGTCTACCATTATTTAGTTCTATGTAGCACTTTATTTCAACAAGCGATGGAATGCGCAAAGAAATTTTCTTTTTACACAACAAACAAGTGGCGTGTCTCCGTCATTATTGAGTGTAAAGTTCGTACGTCCACGTGCACCAGAGAGGCAGCGGTCACTAGATGGCGCCCATCTAGCGGTTCAAAATCTTGCGTTTCAAAACGGTCGATGTATAGAAAAAAAAGGGCCTGTGATGTCGTTATACTAACTTTACCGCTTGCTCCCTGGTGCACGTAGGCGCATCAACTTTATACTCGGTAATTAAGGCGGTGCCGCACCTGGCTTGTTGTTGAGTCTAAAAAGCAATTTATTTATTTGTTCCTTTGCTTGTTCAAAGTAAGGGCTAGACAGAACTAGATAGATGCAAATGGCTACAGATCTGCAGCTTATCATTTGGTGGAAAACCACCTTTAATGCCCAGATGGATTTTGTCAATAAGAGTAGGTTTTATAAACATTACAATGTGATGCCTTAGTACTTATACCACGCGCCATGGCTGTTTGCTGTGACGTGCATATCACGTGACTGGGCTAATCAGACGGCCAAACAGCCGTTGTTCTCGTTCGTCATTGGCTAACTCATGGTGACGTCACGGCAAACAGCCATTGCGCATGGTTTAAGTGAAACGTTTGTCAGCAGCAGTCGACAACAATGGCACACTTACATTAGGGTTCAAACCACAGGTGGTGCCACGGGGGTGACGGGGTACGGGGGGGGGGGGGGGCCGAGCTGCCTCCCTCCCTCGGGGAAGCTTTGCCTCTCTGCCGGGGAGTAACTGAGCTTGTCGGTGAGAGACAACTGGAGGACAGACATGACGACTAAAAATTTCTACAAATTTTGGGGAAAAAAGTTAAAAATAAAATAGTTGGCCGTTTTGCTTGCTCGCAGTCCTACTGTTGCCACCTGATTTAAGAGCTGTTTTAGTTAATGCAGGAACTTCAACTAAATAAAAAAAAAAATTGAACTCGTTTTATGTTCAAGGTAAGTTAACGTCAGCTAAATCTTCCGCCGTCTGAAAAGTAAACAACAATACTTTTCAAACCTAAATTATTCGGCGTTAGTTAGCGTTAATGTAACATTATTAAAAAAAAAAGTAAATTCATCAGTTAATTTAATTTCTAAATAAAGTGTATAAAAAAACGGAATTTGGTCGGTCACAATTAGGTTTTCACTACTTCTAATGCTGAAGAATGTTTACGAAAAACACCCGAAACTTACTTAACAATGTGTTGCAAAGGTGTCTTGGGAAGCCGAAAATAGAACCTCAAATAGCGTAAAGTACTTCAGCTTCCAGGGCTCTGCCCCGGACCCTGCTGGGGGAGCTTACAACGCTCCCCCAGACCCCCTAGCTGCTTTTGCTGAGGCCCTGACAATCTATATAACTAAGATCGTAATATTTGTTTTTTGTTTGTTTGTGTGTGTGTCGCCAGATCACCGAGAATCCCACTACTAATTCTTATTTCTTTTGTTTGTGCGTACAGGCGGAATGTCTGCCAAACGGAATTGTCTGTTCTGTATAAGTAATGATTCAAACTGTGGTTTCAACAAAGAGGCATAGAACGGGTGACGTCATATTTTTTCCAGTCAAAATATTTTCATGCAAATGGGATGTAGGCCTTTATGTCTCTTAACCCTGCATCTAACTAAACCCAATGAAAGTTTGGCTTACAGCTAATGTGAAATCACTACAATGCTCTATAAAACCGGCGGGTTCAAACGGTGAAGAGCACATCGAACAAGCAACCGGTGATTCTGCTCTAGTAAACAAACAATATATTTGAATAACTATAGGATTAACTGAGCAAAAAAAAAAACATTAGGGCTCGTATCCCCATACTCACGGCCCTGAAGGTACAAGAATTAAAACGGATTAGAGTTCACTCGAATGCAACGAACTATCATTTGAACAAACCAGACCAGACCAGACCGGCATTTTCCTCATTACTTTGAAACTTGGCGACTTCTCGGTTCGGTCCGGTCCGGTCCGGTCACCGGCCATATACCGGACCGGACCGGACCGAACCGAACCGAACCGAACCGAGAAGTCGCCAAGTTTCAAAGTAGTGAGGAAAATGCCGCCAAGGTTAATCCTGTTGTCCAAGTTAATCGCACCTACCAACTAATAGTTCGAAAGTTAAATGAAAACTAGAACATTGCTACTGGCGGTAGCAATCTTCCAGTTTTCATTTAACGCCCAAAGTATTATTAGGTGCGATTTACTTGGCTAAGAGGATTAACCTTGGCGGCCTTTCCCCGGTTGAATTATATCACTACTTCGAAAGGCCGACCCTTTTTTGAAACTTGGCGGCTTCTCTTACACCAGTTATGGTTTTGGGTGGATATCACAGCTTTAATTTAATAATAACATTTGTCGTCATTATATAAATATGGTGACGATACATATACTCTTTTTCAAAAGAACAAGCAACAACAAGAGGGAGGAGAAAAAAAAATAGGACTGTGTTTCATAGGACTGTGAACGAACGAAGGATCAGACGGTTTAATCGTCTCCTCTACCTTTTCTGTCTGGAGGAATTTTACGTCTATAAATTAGCTCATTCATAATTTTCACATTTGCCGTGGCCCAATTAGCCGTTACGTCAGCGAAATTGATACGGTTTGACGCTGATTTACGTTCGCTTCGTTCACTCAATCAGCACATTCCTCCTCACTTGGCCCTACCTCGGTTAACGTTAATCATTCAATCACTTAGTTGCCATGGTGTTCACGAACACATAATTGTCCCTTTTATCGTCGTGGGGCAGATAATTTAGTTTGGATTCGTGTACCGTAACAAAAAACCGACCAAACCTTTGCAACAAAAGATACTCCGTCTCTTAGTGAACCATTCCATTCTGCAATTTTAATTGAGGCCGCGGCCTACTGCCATGCGCCCCAAAAATGCTAAACTAACTACACCAAGTATAACACTCACATAAATGACATCACCACCAAAGGGTTTCAAAGGGTTTAACGAGCGTTAACCACTCATGGTCATCTGCCCGAAGCCCTAAGGCCCTATGTCTGCATCACCACCACCTATTTGCAACAACAATGAATTCTAACAATTAGGTACTGAAACGATAAGCGTGTAACACTTAAGCATGTTATAACCTACTGTTGGATGACAATACAAACAATGGTTACAACAATAATTTTGCACTTATGAGCCACTTCAGGGCCACGTGCTTCTAGCTGCAACCCCCATTTTAGAAAAAGGCACTTCTCCATATGACGCTTTACCTGTCTGCCGAAATTTAGATCTGGCAATTTTATCTAATAAGCTGTAGACGTGTCGTTATACCCTATGAGAATTAACATGGGGGCCTGCGGACTTGTTACTAGTTACTAGTTGCTAGTCACCAGTAACACAAATTCAACGTTATTGAGGGCACTTTTTCTCCATGAAGGACACGTTCCCACATTTTCGTGTTGACGTTTTCTTCGTTACTGGACCCAAGACACCTGATTCAAACGATTTGCAAAGATTTCTACCGCATGGGGAATTTACACCAGTATGCTGAAATCAGGTATAAGTTGGTTTCAGTTAAAAGACACAGTCTGCTAGTGCGGCCGCGTTTGTTCATCAACACTCATTTTTTAACAATCGGATGTCTACAATCGGACGATCTACTGTTACTTGGCGGCGACAAACTAGCGTGTGTCTAGATGAAGATAATACGGACAATATTGGCTTATCAGGTGAAGCAGTAAAAAAGGGTTAAAGGGTTTAACCCTTTTTTTTTCCAGGCTTATCAGGTGAAGCAGTAGAAGATGTTACTAACAAAGACAATGGCAGTAATAAAGAACAGTTAAGACACATGTTTTCTGGTGGAACGATTAATTTTAATGAAGGTTGCAACGTTATTTAAAATTTGAAGTAGTCTGTAAAATGATTTAATTAGCAAACTAGCATTTTTAAAGTCTAAAACGCATAATGCACTCGTTAATTTACTGTGGTTCATGACATTTAAATGAAAAATACTTGCTAAATAGTGTTTATTATTTTTATTTTGGTTTGTGCCGTTAATACCATTCCAATTGCCATTGCATAATAACTACGATTTCGTTAATTTGCTGTGGTCGCTGATACTTGAACAAAAATTATTTCTTAACGGTTTTTATAATTTATGTATTGCCGGTCTATAATAATCATGAATGCATCCGCCATTTTAGTTCTGAGAGCCAATCCGCCATTTTGATGCAAGAGATTGGCTATCATCACTGCAATGGCGGATATATTGCACTGTTCGTTCTTGTTTCATTGTTGCGCTCCTGCATCGTTACATTGTTAAAAGACGACGAGAAGCAAAAACCGGGTAATAATTCTCGCGAGGCACACTGATTAAATACCGCTCCTAAAGCGGGTATAGTTATCGATCTTTTTGGAACACTCAAGTTTTTACCTCTGTAGCCTAAACTCGCGCGGCGTGTTTGTTAATAATTAGGTAACACAAGCACTCGTGGGGTTAATGGGAGCAAAACCTTTCGTGTTCCAACAAATTATCGATAACTGCACTCGGCAGGTGATATTACAGGTGATATTACATATGATAAGAACTCTAAATATCCTTGCATGACCAAGGTAAGCACTGAACCTGTGCAGAAGAAGGTCGTTAGCAACACCGGAACCGGAACTGCCGCTGGCGAGACATTCAAACGCCTGTCATACTACGGTCAGCACGCCTCTACGGCTCTTTTTCGAAATTGCTGCAAAAAATTGCAAAATACACTTTGAATTTCACAGTTTCATCCTCTTAAGAAGCTATTCGGAGAATTTGAAATAAGAAGGTATAAGTAAAGCAAAACAAATGCATAACGTGGAAATTGGGAGCTGTGCCTTTCGTTTGTGTGGCAACTCCCACTTGATTTTACGTTGTATCCATCGCGGACAATTGCTTTGGCTTTACCGGTAAACGTGCAAACGCCCTATTGTGTTCGCGGCCTATCTTGAGTTCGCCGTAGAACGAACATGGACAATCGATTATACGTTTTTGGTAGCAGAGTGCCTTGTTGATATCCAAGATGGTTACGAAAATTAAAGTACAAAAACAGTGGCGGCCGTCGATTAAAGCCGCCTCCTCCAGGAAGACGTAGCCGCTCAAAAAAATATTGCAGGACTCAAGATACGCCGCGCACACAAAAGTCTTAACTTCTTGCGGAAATTGGGGGGGGGCTCAAGTTTAATACCTTACTCCGTGATGTAAACCTACGCTTTTGTCATATATGAACTATAGTCAGCGGTGTAGCTACAAGGTGGCAAGGGTGCCAGAATACCACCGGCCCCCAGCATCCCGAAAGAAAAAAAAATATTTAAATTTAAAAAAAGGCTCTTTTTTAAGTACACTCGAGTACACTAGTTATTTTAATTTGATGTAAATTGTATTTTACGAATTTATGGATTTCGAGCCCCCCCCCCCCCCTCCCCGTCCTTCCATCTCCCTATCATTAAAAAAATATGGTGGCCCATAAAAAGTCCAAACTTTTTTCCAAGTTTTTTTTTCAAAAAAAGTGAAAGTAGGGACCAACTAACTGGTGTACGAAAACGGGGTCCACATTTTCACTACGACAAATAAAAAAAAAAGGATGGACTTTTTCATCTCATTCATTTTTTTTGGGTTATTCTGTGTTTTAAGGGGGGGGCCCCCCCCCCCCCCCCCAAGGGTTAATTTGCCACCGGCCCCCAACTAACGTAGCACTACGCCACTGACTGTAGTTCATCCCATAATAAGTTTTGCCCTCGACACTCCCGGTACGGAACGCGAAAAGATTTACAATTTTTTTACATTCTCGTCTTAATCAGTAACAGGACGAAAGTCAAGTGAGCTCGGTAATGGGTTTTATTTTATTTTATTTGTTTACCTTAATAAATTGTTTAATTCACACACTGATGGGTTCGTGCCCGAGGACCATTATTATTCGATAATTTACGTTCTGCAATCGTTGAAATTGTTAATGTTTGTATATGTATATTCGTCGCAGCCACACTTGTACAATTTCATTTGCATACACACACGCATTTGACAAAATGATTGTTCGCAGTCGTTTTCGAGCCGTGCCAATTGGCGAAGTTGGTAAGCTGGGTGGAAAATTCTTACCAAGCCTTTTGTCGATGTGGCACGAGTTTGGTTGCCTTTGTAATCACTGATGCTGGCAAATTTGCACAGAAACGAGGTAAAGGGTCATTAATTAACGCAAGATTTTTTTTCGGTGGGGCGGGGGGGGGGACCGGGGGGGAAGGGGGGGGGGGGAGGAGATGGAGAGTGGTTCTCTTATTATTGTGAGTTCGGTTTGCTCTTGAAAGATTGCCAAGCCCGAGAGGCAATATAGCCCCCGAACAAATGACTCAAATCTTTAAGGGTTTGGTAAACTGCTCATTTGCAATGAAGAATTAGTAGGCAGAAGGAATTAAGAAGAAAGTCGTCGGGGAGTTTGCTTAAACGACCAAGTTTCAACATTTGTTTTAAATGGTCGATAAGTGAGCGAAAGTGGAGGAATCGCATTGGTGTGGGTATTTGTTGTCAGAATTGCCGAATATCGATAGCGAGATTTAATTGCATGCATATCGATGTACGCACACTGTGCTGCTGGTTTATCAGTAAACTATGCTAACACAGCAAAATTAATTACTAGAAGTTTTCTGCAAGCAAATTTTGAACTAATTTCTTAGTTCGTAGAGCAAACTTATACTTTATAAAATAACAAAACAAAATTAAAACCAAATCAAAAACCTATGAAGAGATGACTAAGTTGAGAATGGTTCGGCCTCTAGTGGCAAAAGTTAGTGGCAAAGCGTTGAAAACCAATTTCTTGTTGACGTGGCACTTTATTACACATCTGCACGGTAGCGGAGTTGAGTCTAATACACAATTTAAAAAATAAGGAGTGATAATATATCAAAAACCAAAACTGGTAAAAGGGGCCGCCAAGTTCCGAATGGTTCGGCCCTTCAAAGGAGTGAGTCAACACACCAAAACATTCTTCGCCAACTTAATCGCACCGCTTAATAGTTCGAAGGTTAAATGAAAACTTGAACATTGCTACTTTCGGTAGCAATGTTCAAG
>JAHWFP010040224.1:0-17692 GCA_023313725.1 Lithobius niger
GGTGGTATACGTCCCTAGTATCGTACCTGCTTTTAATTCTACGTCAAAACCATTAAAATTAACGCACATAACTGGAAGAATACCTGTGGGAGTTGTGTTAACAAGACTGTGTGCAAGACGTACAGGAAATTCGCCGTTTTCAGGTTCGAAAGCTCCTGTTTGTATTTCGGGAAAGGGATAGTGTAAAATTCCAGTTATTCTACACTCTGAATTGGACGTGATAATTTCGTCTCGAAATAAAGAAACGGTAACGTCTAATAATTGTTGTTTAGGTGTAAAATTCCATGTAGATTTAGGGTTATCCTCGCTTTCTTCGTCTGTAGCTACATTAAGCGTGGCTACATAAGTATGATTAGGCTTATAACTTTCTCTATATATGATTTCCTTATTTTGGTTATAGGCTATATGTGCTTGCTCTGGTGATGCTGACATTTGGAACTTCAAATCTCCGATAGTTAAAATGTTATCTGGACAATTTAATACTAACGCTTCTGATTTGTTTAAAAGAAAATCGTATCCTAATAGTACGGAAATATTTCCAAATGAACCGTCAGGAACGATAAATTCCTGGTTTCTAGAAAATTCACATTTTCCTATAGTGGTTACTATTTTCCTATTTGTTTTAATGTGTTGATTACCTACACCAACTAAACTTACTGGCGTAATCATTGTAAGTACATGACATTTTACCTTAATATTATTAAGCATGCGCTGTGCTGCCGTGTTTGTAATTAACGATAACGAAGAACCTGTATCGATTAAACATATCTCTGGCCGAAGTCCGACATCGAACACTAAATGTGGACGACAATATTTAACCTTAGCTTTATTTAAAACTGTGTTAACCTAAACGCTGTCTCCGTTAGGCGCTGTTTGCTCCGAGTCGGGCGATAATTCGTTCCGATCGGCTGACTCACCTCTAGTGTCCATTTTGGAGGCTAGATGGTGCGGTACGTACCACCTATTGCCCGGTTGAGCTGGAATGCTCGTAAGCAAGTTTCCTCCCTCGCTCAGCGACGTACGAGTCGCCGGCAAGGAATTCGACTTTGCTTCGCTTTTACTGTTCCAAAACGTTAACAAATTGTTGGTTCAAACACACCAACAACCGTTGGAATTCGAATTTTCCAATCCTTCTGCGTTGTATACGAAATACCTATGGAAGTACCTGAAACCATTTTAATACCGTCTTTGTAAAATGTTTCGCTTGTATGTTTAAACTGAACAGTGCGTTCATTACCTAATAAAGCAACAACTCTTGGTTTGTTAGTATCTACTGGGTTTAGCTCCGAGTTGGAATTAGTGGCATCCAATCCATCTTCGAATAGTGTTATGATGACTGAATCGCAAGATAAGCCATATTTACTGTTAACTGCTTCTAGGGCATCCGTAAATTCACTAATTAGATTTTGATTACAGTTTACTGAGCTAGCAACATATTTCGATGGAATTTTACCGAAATACGACGCTAAACGTGGTAATGCTAACGTACGATCGGGTAAAGCTAATTTTTGTTGATGCCATTCGGCATCTTAGTATAGTTTAAGCATTAATTTGTTTGCTACTTCCTCTGAAAATAACAGAATACATTTTGCTTTAAATGCATAGTTATTGTTTACATTGGAAACTTGTTTAACAGGTGTTTGAGCCTGAACTGAGCTAACGTACTGATTTTCGTTAATATTACCCCGTTCTGTTTTTCTCCTAGTCCTGAATCCCTGTCGTTATACAGGCTATGAGCCCGTTTTTTGAATCATCCTGGTTTTGGTTAGAGGTATTGCCCTGCTCTATTTCGGTGGCGTGTTGTGGAACACGATTATGATTGCCGTCATTATGCCTAGGGTCGTTCTGATTTTGATTTTGTTGTCTACCGCTATTGTTGATATTGTTTTTCGGCTGTTGTCCGCCGTCAGTGTTAGTACTGTTGGCGTTGGTTTGAAATGCATACGGGTTGTTAGTTTTCTTGTTAAACTGTACCGAGTCCCTATTATCAAATCCGGAAAAATAATTTCCCCGTTTTCCGCGATTATTACCTCTATATTTATTTCCTCCGCGACCATTTTTCGCGTAGGGTTTATTGTTGGAAAACCCGCTTTCCTGGTTACGTTGTTTGTTACGTTGTCTAACACGTTGTAAGATTTCATCCCTAGTGTGACAATCTCTTTTCAAGTGTCTGCGGGCCAAACAACGGTAACAAGCTTTATTTTGTAAATTGTTTGTGTTTACTACACTAACTTTAGCCTCATTAAGTTTAGGTTTAGCATTTTGAAGTTTATTTATCCCTTTTTCTAATGAAGTTATTTTATCCAGCATTGTGCCAAAAGCAAAATTGTTTACTTCGGTTTTGGAAGCTTGTTTATTTGAGTTGTCTTCCTTTGGATTAACGGAGCTAGGATTTGTATTGTCCCCTTGATAACCTGCCAAAACTGCGCGTTTGTAAATAGCAGCGTTATACATGCTTCTAAACGACGTATGAATCTGGGAAGTGATATGTGACTCAATTGTGGAAGGCATGGCATGCAGGAAAGCTGAACGCATTCCTTCATCTTTTGCTATCTGCTTATATTCCCGCTGTCCTGGGGTATCCGTGGGTTTAATTCGCCAAAGCTGCGAAGCCATTTTCTCCTATCTTGATGAGAAGGTTTCAATAGTTTCACCCTCTTTTAATTTAGTAGCGTGAAACAAATATGGTGTTATGGTTTCTCCTCCGCAACCGAATCTATCGATTAATATCTCCTTAAATGCTAACCAACTTTGAGAACCAGCAATATGAGGATTCATGGCCAAATAAATTGCTACTTCTCCCGTACATTTACTACGTGGTACAGAAATGAGTTTTGAATCTTTTAATGTGGGGTCTAACGTACGTAAATTTTCGATCATTAAAGCGAAAGTAAAAATATCTAATGAATCATCTCCTGAAAATTGCAAAATTGCTTTCTTGGCTTGTAGCAATTCTTCCCAAAGTCTGGATTTTTCATGTGGATATCTATTTTGAATGGCTTGGAATGAGTCTGATATGGTTTTTAAAACTTCAAGTTGGCTACTACTTGTTAACATAGCATTATCGTTGTTCGACTGTAAACAAGTTGCCAAGGTTTGATCTAACATATTTTGAACCAAAGCTATGTCCATACTAATTGGCTGATGATTATTATTTTGATTTGGGGTTATCGTTAGTGGGGTTTGATTTCCCTGTTGGCCCTGAGAATTTATTACTACGTTTGGAGTAATAGGTACCTGCGTTTGATTTTGATTTTGCGTATTTACTGGCAATTGAATGTTGAGTGGCGTTTGCACATTAGTTTGCATTTGCAAGGTAGGCATTCGTGGCGATAAATTAGGTGATACGAAATTATGCCGTGGAGTAACCAAATTTAACGGCATGGTTCGAGTTGGTGGCTCATTTTGGCTTAATTGAACTTTCTCGTTTGGTGGTATTGGGGTATGTAACGGAACCTGTGAATTTGAGAGAACCTGAGTACTAAGCGGTACTTGAGGATTTGAGAGTGCATGGTCATCTTGTGAAATCCTAGATAATGTGCGATCCCTATTAGTTTGATTTGAGCGTTTACGAGACCGAATTCGCTTAGGTGGTGGTAAATTTAATGTTGCATCGATCTCGTCGATGTTATGAGAATGAATTGACTCGTTATCTAACTCGTCAGGGGTAATATTAGTATTATCCAAGTTTGGGGTACTAACAGAATTATCCGTGAATTCAACAAAATCGAGGCGATTTTGAGGGCGTTTTATAAGGTCTGCCTCTTTAAGAAACTTGAATTGTGCCTCTGGCAACGGTTATGTCTAGTTCTAGGCATTATTTAACTAGATTTTTGAGTACGTATTTTATATAGGATTAAATTTTACCCTTACTGTAGCACAAAACCTATATTTGTGAGCACACAAAAAAATATCCCCAATTTCTCCAAAATACTGAATTTTCGTTTTAAGTTGAAAATTACTACCGTTTTCCTAAAATTCAACACCGGACGTTGGCAATAATTTGGCAATGGTTATATTAAACTCAACCACAAAATTTCCCACACAAAAGGAATGCTATAGTGATCGATAAATCAAGTACAATACACTAAATTAGGCCTATATGTTGCCCAATTGACAAAATTCACTACAAAATATGTGTATGGGTCCTTTAAATGCAAGCAACCTTTAAATGCACATGAACTTCAACACTGAAAAATATTTCCACAATTGCAACTGTAAAACCAACCTTGCACAATAACTAATCAAGGCTTAGCAAGAGTAACAATGCTATTTTTCAACAAAGCTAGCAAGTGAATTAGCACTTGAAATATTCGTGCTAAAAAAAAATTGTTTACCAACAACAAACGATCGCTATGTAAAAAAAAAACTTTCCGGGGATTTAAGAGTGATGAATTCCACTTATGCACACCATTGTAACGTGGGTGACCATTTGACCAGAGAGAACATTATTATCAGGATAGCTAGTTGTATTCAATCAGTACTCTAAACCCATAAATAACACTGGAATAATATTAGGCATAAATGATAAGCACAATATCGTTAAACTTGGCCCTTAATCGTCACTCTCCTTGTGCATAATATTGACCACACTGGTCTATTAAATCAACATGAGAGGTTAAGTGACTATCGACGTGAGGCGTAGCGATTGGCATTACGATAACTACTTATGGTTGGAATAATTATTCTAATTGTTAGATTATATTAACCGGCCTGGGATTAATTAAAGTGTGCTGGTAATAAACATGATTATTGTACTAATAATACTTATAGCCGGAGCTATGCAATGAGTACTTATCTCTATATGAACTTGACTGTGGCTAACGAGCAGTGGATTAGTCTAGCGACGGACTCGGCTTCCGTACCCGGACGGCTCTAACTCCCGTGTCCGTACTCTGGATCGGCCCTCAGGAATGTTGACTGGCGTGCACGATTTTAACAATATTGAAGCGCTGAAACTGCCCGAATGAATCGTTACATTCCAGGGTCGCGTTTTATACGCGATTGTTATCGCGGCCACATCAATCACTGTCCAAGCTGATTGATTGGATTTACAGAGAATTTTAAAGACTTGACAGTCTGGGTCCTTCTCTTAATTAAGGAGCCGCTGTGCCTGTCAATCACCGTATTGTTCAGTTCTGGAAGTACATTAGTGAATTCTCAGTATCACTCCATTAAGTGTCCCTATCTTAATAGAACTGTCCGTTTAAATAATGATTGATTGTTATTGTTGGAACTGATCGATCATTAGCGGTGATCTTATCTTAATTGGATTCTCTTCGTAAAAGCGATTAAGAATTCTCCGAATCAATTAATAGCTACGCTGATAAGCTAGTGTAAAGCAATGCCAATCCTTATCTCGTACAATAAGTAATTATGGTGGTCTGTCTACCTGGAATGCAATTCCTTGGTCGTCTTTGGAAAAGGAGAGGCTCCTATCTTATCTGATCAACTGGAGCCAATTTAATCTTTATAGATAGTATCGAGTTCTTCCCATAATAATTATCTGATATATGTATACTTTCATACCGAATTAATTAGATGTATTGTTTCTGTAAATAAAGTCCAATTAGGCTTAATTAAAACCCTTACACTTACTTGTGTATGGAGCCATGATTATTCTTGTGTATGGAGCCATGATTATTATGTAAATACATACTAATTTCAAATTAGCATAAAGGTTGTTTTAGCAGTTGGGGCTTCATTCGTCACATCCTCAAATGAGAGAGATGTTCCTTTATTTTCCTTATCAGGCAAAAAATCTTGCTTGGCAATAATACTAACTGCATAGTGGTCAGCACTTTCCTATTTGGAAGTTATTTCCTATCTTGCTTCGTATACGAGATGCGTTTTGGATGACCTTGAACGCATTCCTCAAGGTTATTTTAACCGTTGATACTAGAGTTTCCCTAAATCGTACGCGAAACAATTAGCAGTTACAGGGAAACCAGCCAGGAGGCAGCTGTACAATTACTAAGAAGGTATTCTTTCCTTTGGCTTTCCTTTGACCGACTTTCCTGCACTACACACATTGTTTTGTCCATATCTCACTTGTTTATGGCACGATTTCTGTTACGTTTTCTGTGTTGGCCTGGGTTCATGATCCTAAACAACTTTCTAATTTACATCATGCCGTTATCTTGGATAGTTTCGGAGTTAACTTTTGGATGACCTTGAAAGCATCTTTCAAGGTCATATTTACAGCAGACATTACATCCGCCCGGGTTTGCTTAGCATTGCTAGGTATTTCGATTTGAGCTAATTACACGTCTTTAGAAGACATTGTTGCCGGACACTTCAGTTGCCTCACCCTGTATAGAAGATGTATAGGAATTATTTGTTAAAAACAGGAAAATCAAACAAAATTTATAGGAATTAATAGGAATTTATAGGCTTAAATAAGAATTATTAGCCTGGATTCAGTGGGAGAGTGTCCTATTGTATTACAGGACAACAATATTTTTTATTGTCCTACAATACAATAAGAAGATAAAAGCACAACACGGTTGGTATACGATTTACTTGGCCGTGTTTGGCCGCTCGACCAATTCACGTTTCGTTTCATACCATGCTGCAGTACCACGTCTTCTTTTAGGAACTTAATAATTACCGTAGCAAGGAAACACACCACAAACATGACTATATTTCAGTTCGGATGAGAAAATACTGGGAGCCTTGAACATTGCAGGTTTGATGCTCAGCATAATGAAGTAACCGTAAATAGTGTATTAAAAGCCCAGTTGAAGCTAAAGCCCACCCCCTAAATTGCTGTAAAGTCAAAATCATGAAATAGTGGAGTTAAAACCCGCCCCTCAAATTGTCGCTTTTCTACGAAAAATTACCTAAAAGATATGTTGCTATGTTTACTGGCTCCCTTCTCCCTCCCTGTAGTAATAGTGGACTCTTGCTTTAGCTCCTAGAACCTGCACAAGGCATCTCTTACCTAAGCCTCCTCCCTTCTTAACAGCAATTAAAGGGGTGTAAAAATAGGTCTTTCAGAGATCATTCAAAAGCTTCGAATTTTCTACAATAGATGTCCAGAAAGGTTAGAAAATCGATAATGCTTGATTTAAAGCCCACCCCCCTATTTTTGCCAAATTAACTACATAAGCCCATGGGCGTTTAATCCACGATTTACGGTATGTGGAATTGTGCCCACAATAATTACAAAAAAAGTATGGAAGAGGTTTAGCTATAAATTAGCAAAAATATACATTTACATATAAACTGATGCTGAAAAGTCAGTTGAGAAAAGAAAAATCTGATTCCCCCTTTTCAAAACTGACCACTGACCAGGTCAAAAGGCTTTTATTTCCAAGTGACTTATTTTTATCAGGATAAGAATCGTCAGAATTTTTAAGCCATTTGCAAAAAATATCGCTAAAAATTGACCTACCGTATGTTAACATTAAAATTTCTACTCAAACCATTTTCAGACTTTCCAGAAATGTATTTTCATCCCTGCTAAATTTTTTGCTTTATTCCTTTCTTTTTGCTAGTCGTTCGACGAGACAAAGCGAGATGAGGCGAACTTGTCGCTCGTTCACACTTTTCAATTCATCTCCAACTTTGGAGTCAAAAAGAGATGGATCGACCAAACCCAGGTTTACAGAATCCGGACCAGGTTCGGAGCCTTTAATAGGTTCCCAGGATCAATCCAGATCTCCATAGACCTCATTTTTTGTCTGTCTTCCAGCTGATTAAGGAAAAGGTAGAACTTAGCAAAATGTACTATCCCGTACTTTCATAAATACAACTTAACTTTCTCATTACGTTACATAAATTCACCTTAAAAAAGTTTTATTATGGCCTCTTGGTACTAATGGGAAAATAGGAATAGTCAACCGTTGCAGTATGGAAATTGAAAAATTTAACATGCTCACAGTATGAAAATTAAAAAGTAATTTCGGACTAGCCCACAAGAAATTCACTTAAATTTTTATATTCGGCAATACAGAAAAAGTTATATATTATACTGCAGTTATGAAACAAAGTGGGGATGTTGTTTGTTTTTTATTGTGCTTTACTTGTTCTGTTAGTTCAACTGGCTTCTCTTCTCTGATGTATTTTTGAAATATATATTTAAAATTTTTTAATTATTTAGAATTTGTATGCATAAATTTAATGCAAACTCTCAAACGAAGGCAGTTACGAGAAAGGACTGTTGTAATAACTTCTTCCAATATTGTAACACCGAAACTGAGGGGGAGGTGGGAGGGGGGGGGGGGGGGCGCTAAGGCAAGTGTAACCCTCCCCCTTCAGAAAGACTGAAGTCGGCGTAAGAAAGCCTACCCACGGTGTTTTGTTACATGTTTTTTTTTTAATCATGTTAGATTTATATTAGTTTAAAGAGTTCGACTGTATTCTTTCGTGGTGGTGGTGGGGGGGGGGGGTGACAGGTGAGGCTTAAAATTGCAGTGGGGCATACATTTGTTAGTGTGCCCCTTCCCCCCCCCCACCCAAAAAAATTCTACCACGGCCCTGCGTCTCACAATTTATAAAAACAAAAACCTACAAGAAAATTAGTTTGTTTCTTAACTTGCAAAATAATACGAAAAGTAAAATTTTTGACATTATAATACCCAAATTTTTTTAACTGACAAAATTATTATTTAAAATTAATTAAAACAGTTAAGTACATTAATAAACTATGGCAAAAAAAAATAACACACTTCAGCGGGGCGGTGGAACACTTGCCTCACCCCCCCCCCTCCCTCCGTCCCTCCACCCCCGCCCGCCACAGTCCTGGTATTACAGTATTGGACGAAGTGATTACAACTTCACCCGTAACAGCCTTCTTTTTAAAAGTTTGAATTGCTGTCCTAAATCCTAGTAGAAAGTGGGCTTCTCTGCGGAGCTCAAGCTTAATTCGAATTAAGTTCGTAACGTGAAAGATAACCTCCGAACCAGTTCCCAAATCATCCTCCCTCCTCGCCTGTTGGTCACCCTTAGGTTGACACAGGGTATAGTCACAACAAGCAAGCAACCTAATGATAATAAAATTTTAGCAGTCATAAACACACAGGAATCAACTATAAATGTATTCGTTCTGCTCCAGTAATCAGCATTTTTGTTGGGATTTTTTGGTCGATTGACACAATCTACTCCCAGAACGTGTCAATAGGTAGGTGGCCCACTGAAATTTGAAAACTCAAACTGATTAGGCCTAATGATATCGGGCACAACGATGCAAGCTCAAAATTAATTTAATTATTTTTCTGAAATTTGTTTAATTAAAACGCCAATTAAAAGGCAATTTTGAGTCAAATTCAAATAAAATTGGCAAAGCTGCTTGAGTTTTTAATTACGTTGAAAAGAAGTATACTTCATTGTGAATTCGGAATCCGGATCCCACATATTCGATTCGAATCCAGTCGATCGGTACCTCAGCAAAACGATCATAATATTTTTTAAATTCAAATACTAGTTCTATAGGCCCACAGAACAAGTTTCAAAAGCATGTTTCGAATTTAAGACCATGGTCTTGTAAACGAAACTTTTTCAGTACCAATCTTGTACTCGTGGTCTTTTTTTTTCGTTTTTAAGACCATGGTCTTAAATTCGGGGATTTACGGTAACTTTCCCCCCCCTCTTTCTTGCATGGACACTCTTTTGTTTCCTTGCCGTTGGCAACTTTGAAATTTTTACGTGGTGAATCCATGCTTCTTTCCTCCTAACCCCCGGAATGGTTGTCAAGCGCGCCGATATATGGCGTAACAACGAGTTGTGCCGTTTTTTCCGAAGAGGGGAGAGAAGCCGCAATTATTAGGCATTGTTTGAGATAACTGCGCTTGCATGGTGTCCATTCTGGCATTAACATTGGCCTTTGAGCATTTGCGTGTCTTTGTGACTACCAAACCGTTGCTTAGTGAGGGGAGAGTCTTCGGACAGCGACTACCTGTCCAGGGATATGGATGGCGTCCCATCATTTCCTTTTTTTGCTCGCGTCGTCTGCTTGTAAATATACTATGGGTACCTCAGAATTGGCACAATTTTTTTCCAATCGTAAGTCGAGGCTGGATTTTACCGTGAAGGTACATTCTTCCTAGAAAATTCCTCCCAAGTGTTTAAAATTTGCCAGATCGTCCCTTCGTCATGCACACTTAAAACTGTCAAACTTATATTTCCAACATTTCACTACTCACATATAGAGAAATGGAAGCAGCGTCCCTAGTGGGAAGCTGGAGCATTTTAATAAATATATTAATAAAGGGATAAAATTTTGAATTAATTTAATGTGGGCAATGAAAAGCATACAATAAATCATTTTAGCATATAGTACTGAAGGTTAGTATTTTGTAGATAGTAAGAAAAAGTCCAAAAAACCAGGTACCGCAGGTTAATTTTGGGTTTCTATTGCCCTTATGAACATACATTACCTAATATTTAGCATTCCCTGGCTCTGTGCTGTGTGATCTAGAGATTGAAATTCTATGTCCATCGGCGCCGCTACCCACTGCTCATGCGCAGCCTCCTGTATATAAATAAACGCAGACGTAGGTCCCTGCTTCATCTTTCGTTCGTTGAAGTACCCCAGTGGCGACACAGGGGGGGAGGGTGGGATATTAGGTAATGTATGTTTTCATAAGGACAATAGAAACCAAAATTAACCAGTCGTACCTGGTATTTTGGACTTTCTATATGCCATGAAAACAGCCACTACCTAATATTTAGCATTCCACTGACCTCATCAAAGGCGGCGGGCGTCACTTGACGGAGCCCCCGAGGGTAGCTGCCGATCCCCAAAAAGAACAAAGTCTTCGCTTGAAGCTTAAGGGCAAGTAAGAAAGTCTGCTTTGCGGCAACAAGGGGTCAATGCGGTATACGCCGTCCGCGTGTGCCGACATGTCTCGAAGATAGTGAGACGTAAAGACAGTCGAGTGTCGCCAGGAGGCGGCTTCCATGATGGGGATGTTGCTGTAGTGAGCCCATGATGTGGATATTGCACGCAGTTCGTGTGGATGCCTTGGTCAGCACAGTCAATATCCAGGGCTTTGTAGGCATCGACGATGACGGTCCTGATCCATGTGGCAATCATGTGTGCTGAAGTTATTCCAGAGGCAAAGGGAAAAGGGAGAAAGAGTTACGATCGACCTCGCCTATTAGGTTTCGATTTCTGTAGGTAGTAGCGGATGGCACATAGGGGGCAAAGGAACCTTTCTGGCTCGTCACCCGTTAACGGTGTCTGGGCGGGAATGGTTAAAAACATTGGTCCGTTTGCTTGGTTTCCGAGTCTTGGCTCTAAAAGAGGCACGAGGAGTCAGCGTAACAGCGGAGCAATCTGCGTGAAAGAAAGAAGCAGTCCGTAGTTGTGGCGGACAGATCTCCGACTTGGCTACAGCGGAGGCACGCAGCTAATGCCACCCAAAACATGGCCTTCCTGGTGAGGTGGCTGAGGCGATAGGTTGATAGTGGCTCGTAAGGTGGTCTGAGTAAGGCATTGAGGACAATTGAAAGATCCCGGCTTGGGATGAGACGTCATGTAACCGGGCGTTCTAACTCGAACGTACGTAGGAGAGCCGAGATGAGAAAATTACAGAGGAGAGAAGGATGAGCAGCAGCCCTGAAGACAGTGTTGAGGGCGGATCGGTATACGAGAATGCTGGATCCTCGTAATCCTTCCTTGAAGAGATCGTTGAGGAAAAGTAAAAGTTGGGCTATAGGAGGGTTCACTGGATCGACCGTCCGTTGCAAAAACCAATGAAACCATTGTTTTCAGTGGCTGTCATAGATCTTGTTGGTAGAGGAGCGTACTGCCTTAAGATAGATAAGATATATTTATTCTCAGAAGGAGAAAGGAATACAAAAGGGCATAAATTCAGACGCCACTAATACTGGTCCAGGTACAAAGCTAAAAATTGCAAGAAAAGAATACTGTAATGAAATACGTACGTACAAGTAAAATCTCAAACGTAAATATAAATCAAAACAAATCTACCAAACATAATTTCATATAAAAGTTAAAAACACTGCAAGTACTCTCCAAGGTCAATTTTCTTTAACCTCCATTTAAGAACATCAAGGGAAGAGGCAAGAACGACATCCCTGGGCAATGCGTTCCAGGGGTGAAAGACTCTGTTCGAAAAAAAGAACTTACGACAATTCAACAGGGTTCGCACAAGATCACAAACAATAATTTCAAGCACTTTCACGACTTTTTCCAAAACCAATCAAGGTGCATTTAATGGTCCTTGGAAAAATTATATTGGTCTTAAAAAGGACTTTTTAAGACCAATATAATTTTTCCAAGGACCATTATTAATAAACACACTTCGCAAAAAAAGGCTATTTAGCTTCCAACAGGGCCTGCCTTTAGAGGTGAAGAGCCAATGCTATCTCACGACACACTAAAATGTTTATAATAAGCTAGTAAAGAAGCCTACTGATGAAAACTTGTGAACAAAATTTAAAAGATAAGCTCAACCTTTTACGACAGACATGCAAGATATTTAAAACAAATGACAGGCTAATGCAAAAAAGAAAATCTTTTATTAAATAAAAATAAAATCCAAAGAAGTTTTGAAACATATAGGCATAGGCTACACTTGCCATAAGACAATTTAATGCTTATGTTTGAAAGTTAGGCTACTTAATGTTGATTGTAGCCTAGAACACTATAGTACGATAGCTGCTAACTGACGATAAAAAATGCACTAGCTACCCAAACTTATTTAAAATAACAACCACATAAAAAGTTTGTCTTTATATTGCTCAAAGCTAAGCATTCTTTTAAATTTCGACAAACAAATTTAATTCAAGGACGATCAAGGATTTTGCAGAAAATTTCAAGGAATTCAAGGCCTTGAATTTGTCTCCAACAAATTCAAGCACTTTCAAGGACTTCAAGCACCTTGTGCGAACCCTGATTCAATCTGTAGCGTTCCGCGACCAACTTAAGAGGCTTCCCGAGGCCACGAGTACGATACGAGCGGCCTGCTCGCCAGGAACTCCTGACGCTTCAAGGAGTCGGACGATAGTAGCCACGCGTGTAACTGGAGCGATTCCGGTTTCTTGTGGAGTAGCATCCCGCGGTTCTGTGATAACAGGTCCGGGCGTCTGGGAGACAATGAGGAGTGTCCGTAAGGAGACCGAGGAGCAGGGGGAACCAAGCTGCTGCTGGCACGTTTGGTGCTACCAGGATGAAGGGTCCAGGAGATCTTTCGTAGAACAAGAGGGAGCAACTTCGGAGGAGGGAAGAGATATCCGAACAGGTGACTCCAACCTAGTGGCAAGGCATCCACATCCCAGACTCGGCTGTCAGGAAGCGGGCTGTCGAAGTGGGGAAGTTTGGCATTGAACCTCGTAGCGAAGAGGTCGAGGTATGGTTGTCCCCAGATGTGGAAAAGAGACGTGCAGATGGATGTCTTGAGGGACCATTCCCCCACAGGCGGACGGTGTTGTGAGAGGGAGTCCGCAATTATGAATGTGAAGACGCAACAGGGTAATCGACTGGTTGATGCAGATGGAGAAGATGTAGGATGCAATCTTGTGCAGCGAGAGGGAGTGTCAGGCTTTCATTGAAGTTTGACACGTGAATATCACTCCTTAGCACGGAGGAAATCTGCTTGGAGAGAGATGTGGTCCAACCTCCTGGGATCCGGTTGTCCGCATTGGATAGGCGAAGCCGAGGAGGTGTTAGCAACTGGGTCCGTCGCCACGTAAGCGAGAATTTTCGGAGACCTGGAAGCCGCTGTGGGAGTCCGAGCAGACGACGGGATCATAGAGAGTTCTGGAACAGGTGGGTCGTCCGGGCTGATGACTGGCAAGGAAGAGGGTCCCGCATGGGGTCAAGCTTTCCGAGGCGTTCCTTTAGCTTGGGGCATGAGTGTTCGTAGAATGATTAAGCGCACAGTCGGGGTGACTGAACAGGTCGAAGGCTAGAGAAAGAAAGATGAAACGGGGACATTCGTCTGCGTTTATATACTGGAGGCTGCACATGCGAAGTGGGTAGCGGCGCCGATGGACATAGAACTTCAATCTCTAGAGCAAACAGCACTGAGACAAGGGAATGCTAAATATTAGCTAAAGGATTTTTTCATGGCATACAGAAAACTATTTTCTATTAACGATATGAAGAAAAAAGCATTCAACTACATACATTTTTTTAGAGACCAACGTGCACTGAATCAAATAATTTTTTTGCAATGGTTTATTATAATTAATTATATTATTCAACTTATTCAAGATGCCAATATTTAATGACCTTCACAACTAAAGATATTTACAGGTAATGACTAAACATTCAAGTCACTTGAATCTGTTGACTTAAATTGATTCAATACTGCTTTATGTTGCCATAGTAGTCTAGTCTTCCATGCATTTCAAAGAACTGCTGCTTAACATATGGCTGTTTGGCTTTCATTACCCATGTAAGAGAAAACTGTTTCTCCCATTTCTGAAAAAAAAATCCCATATAAGGAACTGTCCAATGGATGCTGCGAGATGTTTATTACTCCAGAGATAGCATTCCGTAATTCACATCCAGTGTCCGAGTTACGTCGCATGGACACTATTCAATGTATTCATGGCACATTTTTTTCCTACGGTTTTGGTCTTTTGCTGAGCTTTAAGCTTTTTCAAGCTTTTATCTATAAAGGCTTATCTACAATAAAAGCAGAATTACAAACTGTCCCATTCCAGGATGTAAACATCTTTACTCTCGGACATTGTCCTGAAAGCACCAGCATTCGTGTATAAAAAAAAGCACGAATTTATTGTATTCTTATTGCTCAGTATGTATAAAAAAAATCTTTTTATTTTATAAAACTTTTTTGCATTTGAAATGCATAATAGAATTTTAAAACAATAAAACAACAAGTTGGACAAATTGAAATTTATCAGCTGAGCTATCACTATGAATATTAAGTCCAAAATAAATAAAGTTGTACTCAACTCATTTCATTTATACACTTAAACAGTGCACGGCTGTCATTATCCTTCTTAAAGTTTTTCTTCATTAATCAACTGATGTTTTTTTGTGTGTAACGTTCACACCACACTTGATAAATACAGTGCGCAGTTCGCAACTATTTAGATGGAGCTCACATTTTCTAAGAAAGTGGAATGGAAGTAGTCCATGAGTGGGCATTGCGTTAGCGGCGAAGATGACAGTGGTTGTCAGGGACTGGAAGTAGGCACCAAATGTTGACTTTTGGAATCAGAATTTGACTGTACCTGTGAACCAAGACGAGAAAAAAAAAACTGATCATTTTACAACTGGCCAGGTATAACATAACACCACAAACAAACTTGCCCTAATGGTGGTTCATAATCTAGTACTTTCCAACTGAATGATACATACGTTAACCACTGTGGCACAGGGAGAGGTTTCTGACTTTATGTTACACCCAGGAAAATAAGTTGTTCACCTTTGTCAATGTTCACCTGATACCACAATTGCACACTCGTACATCTTCCACAGAGATGCAAAAAATACGTCCTATTTTTGTAGGAGCCGTGACCAACAAGTCAAGATTGAACAAAGTTTGCAGCTTTGTTACAGTAATGGTTATTTTTAGGTTTTAAGCCAAACATCTAGTTAGGTTAAATGTTAAACTGTATGGAAAGTGGTAGCACTAGAGTAGATGTAGCCATTCACGTAGATAATAATGTTTTCTCTTCTTTGAGAAGTAACTTCAAAACACTTACACTGCAGCCAACTTAATTTAGCACCAATGAACAGAAAACATGAATGAGAAACACAAATGATATTTGGCAAAATTATGGAAAACATTGACAGTACCACGACGTAACAAATATTGGTTATGATTGGTGTAGGAATGTTAATTACTAATTAGACCTAGCACTGAGTACAACATAGGCTATAAGATAAGCGTACCTGAGAATGTGGAGGTGACAAGGGCAATGTTGTCTCGCCAATCAGACTAGGGTTTATTATAAGAGGGATACTGGCTGATGCTGTAGGAAGTGGTCCGGATCTCGCATGAAAAATTGGAGTAGTCAGTGAAGGAGTAGAAAGCGGAATTCCTACTGAACAAGATACAACAGTCGTTGGTAGTGGTGGCTGCAAAATCACTGAGGAACTGGGAGGATAATGCATTTCTGTAGCGAGAGGACTGCTCGGCCTCAATGCATTAGCAATGTTAATTTCATCAAGTGATGTACGCTGATCTGGAAATACATAAGACCGGATTTTTAAAGACAAAATTAGTTTTTACTTATCCTAAAATACGAAAATTGTAACAGTGCTTAAAATTAGCTTTTACTTTTCTAAAATACTTACCTTCAGTATGTGCTACAATCGCTTCTATTTGGCTATTTTATGCCTGAAATCAATTTAAAACTCCTTTCGCTCATTTTAAATTTCATTACGATAGTTTAGCTAATCTCCTGCTACGATCATTCGTGACACTTTCAATATAACCATGGACTTATAAACTATCACACTACGTGTGATGGACTAGCCACTCAACGTTGCTGCGTGGGACAGAGCTTGTTTCGTAGACAACAAATGCTTGTCAATGCGCATACTCAGATGACGTCACTTCCCTCTTGGCAGCCTGACAGACTTGGCGCGGCGTCCATTTTGTAATTGTCGGTTGATGTGCGAAGTATTTTTGACGATGTGGTCGTTCGCTGCTTCAACTTGTATCGGACCTCAAAAATGACCAGCACCTGTTCAAACTCAAGTTTAATGCTGGTATGGAACGTTCAGCGGAAAATGTAACGCGTAAAAGATCAGCAGGGAGCTGTAGAACTTAATCGATTTGTGCTTAATGGTTTCGTTGCTTAGCCGTAATGTTCAAGGTCATGCCAGCGGGAATCGTCCCAACTAAGGGAAAAATAAACGGCAGACGCGCGTAGTCAGGTTGCGGTAAACGTTGTGTGTCAATTTTATGACAAAAATGTATGTAGTCGTTCGCTACTTCATCACGTTGTAAACCTATACCGGACCTCAAAAATGACCAGCACTGTTCAAACTCAAGTTTAATGGTAGTATGCAACGTGCAGCGGAAAACTTATTGCCCAAAGGTAAGCAGAGGACTAGAGAATTTATTCGATGCATAGTTTTTGTTACCTAGCCGCAATCACAAGTCCGTGGCCGCAATGTTGAAAGATCCGGCCGGGAGACTCCGGCTTACATGAACGGCAGACACGCCTAGGCTACGCAAAAGTATGATGGCAGGTTGCAGCCGACGTTATGTATAAATTCTGAGGCAAACACGTAATAAAATTCGATGGAGGGAGAAATAAGCTTTAACGAGGTTTGGTGTATTTGAAGGCAGAACCAAATTTCATTACGTTGCTTATTTGCCTTCTATTCGTTCACCGTCCCCCTTCGCCCAAAGCGAAACTCGTTCAGAAAAACGTGCAAAGAAAACGCAAGAAAAAAAAAACAGTGATATACAACGGTAAATACTGAGGGAAACAAAACTATGTAGAGGACGTTTTTTTTATTAGGCTAGAACCCGCATTCTTATTTACTTACTGTGGTCTAATGGGTTACAGCAAGCATACACTTTATTCCCTCAAATCTCCCCTACCCCCACACCAATAAAGAATTAGTTTTATTATTTTTCCTTTTCCTACACTGGAAGAACCCTTACACAAGCGACATCAAGTACCTTGCCAGTACAAATATAAACAAGCACCCGTCGCAGCAGTTTCATTTTTTGGAAAAAAAAAGTAGTGGAGCGGGGGGGGGGGGGGGGGGGGGGGGGGGGGGGGGGGG
>JAHWFP010040224.1:22692-36104 GCA_023313725.1 Lithobius niger
CCTCTTCCCCCTCTTGAACCATCACCCACCAGGAAAAAAGTCACATACTTCCTTTCTTGGGAAAAAAAAAAGCAGAAGGAACAACCAAAACAAACTGCAGTTCTTCCTTTGACCGCTACGTTCTCTTAGTTTGTTAAACGTCATTGTAACTATCGAACGTGGTTGAGACACGTGCTATCTTGCTCCTCACGCGGTGTATGCATTAGAAAATGGCCGCCACCGGATCATGATGAAGATAATGGCGGAAGTACACGCCCTGCCCCACGCTCGCGCGAATAGTGGCTACTCCAGGGCTTACAGCTCCATGATATAACAAAGGTATAGCGACCATAACTCTCACTTCACTTCGACCCCGCTTCACACAGTTCACATCGGGTTTGATGGGAGGATTCTACTGCAAGCGGGGAGGATGGGAGGGTTCTACTGCAGGTAAGTATTTTAGAATAGCAAAAACATCAAAATACCAGTATTACCTGGTTGATTTTGGTTTCTATTGCCTCCTGAAAATATCATTACCTTTCTTTAAAGCATTTCTCTTCTCCAAATGCTGTTTAATCTAGAGAACTTAAATCGAACATATCCTTCCGCGTTGCTACCTCGTATATAAACCAAAGCGGAGCATTAGGCTCACCTTTTCGGACCTCTATTGTGCCCTGATGGCGGCAAGAGGGGAGGAGGGAGGGAAGCAAGGTAATCTATATTTTCAGGAGGCAACAGAAACCAAAATCAACCAGGTAATACTGGTATTTTGATGTTTTTAGTTGCCGTGAAAATATATATTACCTTTTTTAAAGCATTCCACAGACTTCGTCACGGCGGCGGGCGCCATCTGATCAAGTTCCCTTAGGTAGCGAACGGTTCCCCACACAGAAAACAGAGTGTGCACAAGGGGTTCTTACTATCTGTAAAATACTTGACCTCTAGTATGTGCTAAAATCGTTTCGATTTGCTTTTCCTAAACCTTCAAAAACCTTCAAAAACCTTTGCAACACTTGCAATGCAATGAGGTTAGCCTTACTGCACCTGGAGAGCAACAATCACTGCTCCCAACAATACAGCTCCAGCCTCGGAACGTCACTTTCGTTTCGGGTACAGACAAGAGAGGTTGTGTTTGTCTGTGCTCTTTTTGTTTTTCAACGCTGGCGGTTCGCCAGTGTTTGTTCCCGAATAACAAAGAATTTGGTGAATTCAGGTTTGGTTTTGGACCTGTCTTTTCATAGACAACGAGATTACCCTTTGTGCTTGGTTTTTAATGAAGACAAGGTCAGAAGTGTACGTTTCTAACCTGTGTGCGTGGGGCCGGGATCCTTCAGCTTATGCATTATTCCGTGAGCCTTGGTTAGGCCTATTTTCCTGTTTGCGTTAGGCCTAGTTGTTGCACGATCCCTTAAAACGTAGTTGCTGTTGAAGTTCCTTGGAAATGCATCCCTCACTTAAGTTGCGGACATCGTTCTGCTACCTTTGATATGAAATGGTTTCTTTTTCATGTTTTGTTTTATCGGTTTTACTGCATGCTGCTTGGATTTGCATGGTGTATGCGGCGGCGGTGGCGCCATCTACCGGCGCGGTGGGGAACTTTTCGCCCACCGCTCGTCGCTTTGCGGTGGCGGTGGCGCCATCTTCTGGCGCGGTGGGGTACTTCTGGGGATGCTGTGCTGGCCGGGGGGAGCCGGCGCTGTGATAAACCCTGGCAGTTTTCGGCTGTTTTTAAGTGCATTTTGGTAATTAAAAATAACTGTACAAATTTTTAATGATTAATTCCTTTGATTAAGGCTGTTCTGGTTTTTGTAGCAGCCAATTTGTGTTTTGAATGTTTTTCTTTTTGTTAAATCCTTTGCATGCCATTGGCGCTTCACTTGGGTGCTTTCTCACCCTAGCATCGTTTGCTGTGTTAATGGTTGCATAGAGTGGTCGATGACAGTTTGTCAGTCTGGTGAGTGTTCTAAAGGATTAGGAAGTGCATTGGTTATGTTGTGGAGTTGCAGATTGGCTTGGGAAGGAAGATTGGATGTGGAGTGAAATTGAGGCTGTCAGCACAGCAGCAGATGGTCGTGGCTAGATCGGAGCTGTCTGTGGGGGCATGGTGGCTAGTGGAAAGCAACCGAATCGCAATACAAGCCCCTCATCTCGTAGTGGTGAACCCGCAACGAACGAGATTTTGCCACTATTTTGTTTTCTCGCAAGAGGAAATAGGCCCTCACTCGGGCGGTGGCGACTGCCACGAGGTCCGAATGATGCTATTTGTCCGGCAGGCGATGACAATCGCCGTACCCGGGACAAGACAGTGGCTCATCGTCAACAGATGGTTGGCGGGTATGTAAGGAAGACTGTCGGCACGGGGTCTGTGGCTGCACAGCAGTCAGTCAGGAGACCCGAGACTGTCGGTGAGGGGCAGAGTTCTGCAGGTGGAACTGAGATGGCGAAGAGCAACTCTGAGGACAAAGTGAGCTCCTGGAAAATCTCGGATCGTTGATGGAGAGGGAAACCGAGATTCAGCCACTAATGTGTTTTCACAGGGAGGTGAAACAGACCCTCGTTCGGGGCCCCCAAACCCCGAGCGGTGCCGAGGCAGTACCTCATCGCCAGCAGGGAGCTGGCAATTCGCCCGAGGGCTGTGTTGATGAGCTTGGCATAGCCCGTGGAATGGCGCATTGCGTGGCATCGCATCGCTCATTGCCAGCGATTTGTTGCGATGGGCGATTGATCGGGACAGGAACGTTAGTCCGATGAGGCCGTGCCCAAGTTGTGAGGTCGTCGGGGTGCTCTTCGTGGGCATACTTCGCAAGTTTTTGTTCAGGAGGTTCGAAGGCTTCTTTTGAATTTGCGTCCCTGCTTCGTGGCATTTTCGCTCTTCACGCTCCGTTTCTGTTCAGCAGCATTTCGAGCCAGGCAATTCCCACCGCCCCATCAGGAGGCGGGCTGGCCATGCCAATGGGCGCCGATGTGCATGCGTGTGTGGATTTCTCCGTTTTCTGTGCGTGAAGTTGGCATTTTTGGTGTGCTGGGTGAGAGCATGATGGCCGTGCTCGTGGCTCAGTGGAAGGACAGGAAAGGTAATTCGACTACGTGAATGTTTTAAAGGTTTTCCTTCGAGCGTGGCCTGCTAGACCCCCCTCTCCTTCCGGGGGCTTCCTGGAGTGTCGGGGGAGCATAGTTTGCTCCACTCTGCTTGCTGCAAACGGGGAGGGCATCTGCAGGTTTTGGCAAGCACCCAGGTGCATCAGGCCGCGGCTCGTTGTGGGTCAGTGATCACCGTTGATGGTTGCTAGTTCTTCGCCGTTGTTGGTTGCTCGTCCGCTCGGTGCCCTCCCGCCACTCCCCGTGAAGTGGCTTGGGGGTATTGGTAGTCCATTGGGCAAGGTAACAGTGGGAGGGTGGCCAGTTTTGAGTGATACAATAGTTCCACCCCTCCTCGCTCGGATACCTTCTTCTGTGAGCTGACACGGGAACTTTGTGAAGGGGATGATGATTTTCCTTAAGGGGTTCGCACCCCATAGATGTGGAAAAGCTTGGGACACGACTTTGGTCGTGGTCCTTCTGGGGTGGCTGCGCATTTGGATCTGTTTAGGGATGGCTCCCACATCCCATGATTTGGTGGGGATTTCATTAAACCCTTCCGTTTTCTTTCAACGTTCTGATTCGTTGGTCTAGGGTGCATGACAGACGATGTGTCGCGGGATCTCCCTTCGTGGATCTCCAGTCAGGGGCGGGACCCCCCCCCCCTCCCTTCCCCCTCTCTGGGGGACGGCGGGTGCTCGGGCAACGGTCTTCGGATCGATGTGGTCCTTGGAGCAAGCTCCGTACGGGGAACCCAGATTTGTGGGTGCTTGGAGACAGTCTTGGACAGATCTGGTTTGGTTCGGTCAAGTTTTGTATTGGCGGCACTCATCCAACCGGGCGAGACTTATTTTTGGTCTTGGTCTTGAGTTTGCAGCAGAAGAAGCATGGTTTCTTTCGGGGTTCAAGCGTCTAGCCTTCGCATAGTGAAATGTGCGAATTGGTGCCCCAGTTAGTGTTTGTGTGTGACGAACACGGTGACACGCTCCGGTGATTGAAGTGATTGAGTGTTTTCACTTAGCGGGTACGCTAAGTTGGGAACACACGCTGGCGTTGGCCATCAGGACACTTCGTATTTCGAGGGGTTGCACAGTTTTGCGATGAATCAATGTGCAACGGTTCACTGGGCATTTGTGACACTGGGAAGTTTGTCATTGTAGGCTTCGCGACGGCGAATGGTTTGATTGGCGGCCAGACGACGCAGGGGGACTTGTACACACAAGGTAGTTCTGGTGGGATGTTTACGCTTCATACATCTGTGCGCCAGGTGGGGCGATTGGATTTAGCTCCACGTGGAGAGGTGAACTGAATAACTTCTTTCAGTGGTGAAGTCCGCCCTTTACACACGCGGTGTTAGGAATGGAGCAGTTTGGTTTGGTTCTCGAAAGGATTGACTCCCAGTGCAATAAAGGGCTACAGGTCAGCCATCAACTCCGTGCTGTCGTGTCTAGGCCTGAAGCAGCTGTTCCCGAAGTGGAATCTGCCTCTTGTGCTGTCATGTTTAGCGAAGGCCCCAATGAGCCGTTGTGCTCCGCGTCTGTAATTGCTTACCCTGAAGGCACTCTTTTTGGTGGCATTGACGACGGCAGCTCGACAGAGCGAATTAGCGGCTTTAACGAGAGACAAGGGCAGCATTTGTTTTGCACAAGTTTGGTCCTCTGCCCAAATAGTTTTTCCATCTGAGTTCCGTGCAAAGAATCAACGGACGGATGCTCCGCCTAAGTCGTTGTTGATTAAAGCGTTGAAACCAAGGGTGAGTCCAGAAGAGACAGAATGGACACAGTGCCCGGTCGGGGCCCTCCGGTACTATCTGGAAAGGGCTAAGCCGCCTGGAGGAAAGTTTCCATCCCGAGCTTCGTTGTTTCAACAGTGGGATCAGAAGACAGGTGATGTCCTGCCTCTACCGGTATCGACCATGAAGGTGGGAGGACGGATTTGCCAGGCCATCATGCAGGCCTACGAGCAGGGTTCAGAGCTTCAGGATCTGCCTGTGAAAGTATGTGCCCACGACTTAAGAACATTGGTGGCATCTTGGGTTTTTTGCTTCGGGGACACCCTTGGGCGAGGTGGTGCTAGCCAGCTCATGGGCAAACAAGAAATCTTTCATCCCCCACGACCCGCGTGATGTTGATTCTCCTGGCGCGAGTGGGCTACACCATCCCCATGTGGCAGCAGGAAGTGTGGTGAAGTTGTGAGGAGTGATGAAATTGTGCACACTGGTGAAACGGCGACAAGACACAAGGCAGTGTTAGTGTTCGCCAGACCCACTAGAACTTTCCCTAAATGGGTTAGAGAAGGTAAAAGGTAGGAAATTAGAGATGGCACGAGTGTTCGTCAGGAAGAAGAGCTTCAATGTGACGAAAGTGATGTGCTTTTGGAAAAAATTTGCAAACTGGAGAGAAGCCGACCTAACACAAGGCAGTGTCCAGGGTCGCCCACACGAACTTTTTCCCAGTGGAGAAGTGGTGAAAGTATGCAGTTTATACACGGAGATCTTGTACACAGTGGATACCAGGACTGCAGTCGATGCAACCAAGGGCAATACACCGGCGATTTGCACGCTGCAATTTGCAACGCCGTTTTGCACGCGATTGGTCCTCCGTGTGATCGCGTTTCCACCTTGGTTCCGTGCAGAGAATCGGGACAGACGCTGCCCCTAAACCGTGGTGACATTGGCGCAAAAGCCGTGGGTTCCTCCGAGGGAGATGGAATGGACACAGTTCCTGGTAAGGGCCCTCCGTTCCTACCTGGCACCCTTCGTGGAGAGGTGGGGAAAAGTGCCAGCCGAGCCCCGTTGTTTCTGGCATTGGAGCCAGATGACAGGGGTGTCCTTCCTCAACCATTGTTCCCCTGTGAAGGTAGGCAGATGGGTGTGCCAAGTCTTAAGCCATGCCTATGAGCAGGGTCCGGAACATTTGGATCTGCCGGGGAAGGAGCAAACCCATGAAGTGAAGGCATCACCGGCGTCTTGAGCAATTGCGTCGGCAACGATTTTGGACGAGGAAGTGGCAGCCTGCTCATGGGCAAACAATGTCACGTTCGTCTCGCATTTTCGGCGCAGTGTTGCTACGTGAGATGGGTGCGGTTTGCGACGTCCCCACGTGGCAACGGGGAGCGTGGTTGTTTTGTGATTAGTGGAAGAAGTGTGCAATCTGGTGAAACGGCGACAAGGCCTACGGCACTGTTCAGACGTAGCCATGCCCATGGGAATTTTTCCCTATATCGAGAAGGTGGGAAAAAGATTAAAGGGAGCAATTGTGTTTTCGTCACGAAGATGTACTTCAATGTGATGGTGGTGAAGTGCTCCGTTTGAACTCGTTGCATTCTGGAGAGGTCCCAACCCAACACAAAGTAGTGTTTTGAGGTTGGGCCACAAGGACTTTTCCCAGTGAAGGAGATGTGGAAGAATGCAACTTGTGCACAGTGGAATGTACACAATGAAATAAAAAGAGACTGCTATCAGTGCAAGCCAAGTCGGCTGTAGCAGGGATGTAAGCAGTCTGGAACCAGGGCTCAACACAGAACAGGCGAGTGGGTGGGTGAGGTTCCTAGTTGTCAGAAAATTAAATGGTTGTGTACAGAAAAGAGGAGTGTTGCAATGCATAGAGGTTACAGGGTTCGTGCTGTCCCGCCATCCTATTGGACAAATTCAGCACATACTAGAGGTCAGTATTATACAGATAGTAAGAAACGACAATTTTAACTTAATAAAAATTAGTTTTTACTATCCTAAAACACTTACCTCTAGTAGGACCCGCCCGGCCTCCCCGCTTCGCAGAAACCTAATTGAGAAGGAAGGTGTCTGGTAAACGAAAGTAACGTTCGGAGGCTGGAGCTGTATTGTTGGGAGCAGTGATTGTTGCGCTCCAGGTGGCAGTAAGGCTAACCTCAATGCATTGCAAGTGTTGCAAAGGTTTTTAAACGTTATGGGGTTTAAAAATTCGGTAAGGAAAATTTAGCACCTACTAGAGGTAAATATTTTAGGATAGTAAAAACTAATTTTAATCAAGTTAAAATTGTCGTGTTAGAGTACGCGTTGTGCCGCAACAAAGGGGCCAAGGCAGTACAATCCATCGGCGTGATGAGACATATCCCAGAGGCAGTCTGATGTGAAAACGGTGGGACTTTGCCAGGATGCAGCTTGCATGAAGTCGAAGACCGGGATATTACTATGATGAGCCCAAGAAGTGGATATGGCTCGGAGTTTGTGTGCCGTGACTCGGATTCCTTCAGTTTGGCAGTTTATATCCAGGGCTTCATAAGCTTGGACGATGACGGTTTTGAGCCAGGTGGTAATCATACGAGTGGAGGTTATACCGGTTCTGTTGTTGAAAGGAATCAAGAGCTGAGTCCGGTCCTTTCGAATCGGTTTGGAAGCCTTGAGGCAGAAGCGGATAGCTCGGACTGGACACAATGCTCTTTCTTGTTCGTCGCCCAAGATATTGGCAAGAGAAGGAATGATGAACGGCTTTGTCTGTTCAGTGGGTTTTTGTATCTTTGCATGAAACGATGCGTGTGGGGTTAGAGAAAAACCAGAGTAGTTGTCCAGAAAAAAAACAATCGGAGACAGTGGCTGACAAGGCTTGAAGTTCCCCACTTGCAGCGAAGACAAGCTGCAAGGGCAACGAGGAACACTGTTTTCCCAGTGAGGTGACTTAGTTGTGAAGATCCCATAGGTTCGTAGGGGGGGGGGGGGGGATAGCAAAGCAAAGAGAACAATGGACAGATCCCAATCGGGTAACTGACGGCATAGTCGTGGCCTCTGCATTTGATAGGAATGGATTAAGGAGGAATTCGGTAATCGGTGAGAAAATTATGTCTACCTGCAGCATGGAGACAGCATTAAGGGCAGATCGGTAAACGAGGATTGTAGATCCTCGAAAGCCACCCTTAAATAACGAAGTTAGGAAACAGGAGTTGTGACATAGGGGGATCGACAGGATTAACTTGTACTGCTGAGATACACCAATCGATGTGGGATCGATTCCGTGGCTTGGGACAGCAGGTTCGGTACGAGTGGTAGGGAACGGGGAAAGTCGATGAGAAGATCCAGTAGTAACCGGAACCAGGCTTCTACCGGCCAGTCCGTGGCTATAAGCAGGAACCAACCGACAGAGTTGGCGATCTTGCGGAGGACAAGGGGGAGCAGACGTGGAGGAGGAAAGGGCATAGGCATACAGGTGATTCCCATCGAGAGTGAGAGCGTCTACTGCCCAGGCTCAGGGACTGGGAAGGGGACTAACGAATAGTGGCAGTCTGGTATTGAGACGAGTTGCAAAGAGATCTACCATGGGACGTCCCCAAAGGCTGAAGAGGGTGTTGCAAATTGCTTGGTCGAGCGTCCATTCGCTGGTCGGTGGCATTGAGCGAGATAAAGAATCGGCAGTTACGTTCAGGTTGCCGGGGATGTGGAGTGGAAGTAGGCAAACTTGTTGTTGAATGCAAAATTGGAAGATCTCGGATGTCAGGTGATGGAGGGAGAGGATTGTGTTCCTCCTCCTATCCGTACGTAGGCAACAGCAGTGGTGTTGTCGACGTGCACTTGGACTGTTCGGCCTGCAACATAGTGTCAGAAATGATGTAGACTGAGGAGGACTGCTCGTAGTTCTAGGAGATTGATGTGTTCGGTTGGCTTGGATCCCCAGGTGCCGGCGACTGTCAGGCTGTCGATGTGAGCAACCTAGCCCGTTAGGGATGCGTCCGTGAACAGGTGAAGCTGGGGAACTGGTTCGTGGAAGGGAACCGAAGTGGTAAGGTTCGTGATGTTCCACCAACAGTTGGTCGTGGTGAATGGAAAGAGGGATCGATCCAACGGGGAGGTAAAAGTAAGGCTTGTTGTGGGTCGCGCCATTGGGCAAGTCGGTAATGATGAAGAGGTCTTGCCATCCACCTGCCGTATGGGATCTAGGTCCACGAAGGAATCGATAGTGCCTATGACTGAAGCAAGGTCGCGAAATGTGTGAAGGGGCAGGTGGAGGAAGGTTTGAAGGGAGGAGAGGTGAGTCTCGATCCTTTCCGGGGATGGCATAACTGTGGCCTGGTTGAGATCGAAGTATATCCCGAGGAAGATGAAAGACTGGGCTGGTACAAGTCTTGAATTGGCGAGATTGATCCCGAGTCCTACATGATGAAAAAGAGACACGACGACGTGAGCGTTGACGGAGAGGATCGCGGGATTGGCGTGAGGTAACAGGCAATCGTCGAGGAAAGCATGGATGTAAATCCCTTGTAGGTGCAGATATGCAAAAACTGGACGAGTACTAGGGTGAAGATTCGGGGGGGGGGCCCACCGTTTAAGCAAAACGGGAGGCAGAGGAACTCGTAGACGGCACCGTCATGAAGAAATAGAAATACGTGGTGGACAGAGGCATGAAGGGGGATGTGAAGGTAGGCGTCGGCTAGGTCCAGGGAGATTGTCCAATCGACGGGGACCAAAAAGTCCCGTATAGAAGACACTATTTCCATTTGAAAGTGTGGGTTCATGAGGAATTATTGATTGAGGGGACGAAGGTCGAAAATCAATCGTGAACTGCCCGATTTTTCTGGCAAAGTAAAATGCTGCTATAGATCCCTGGACTGATGGGTGGTGGCACAAGACAAATCGCAGCTTTTTGAAGTAAGAGATGAATTTCTAGGTCTGTTGATGCTGGTGTTTTCGTTTCCCACGACGGGCTTCGCAGTGGGGGTCGAGGTGAAATCTTTGGTTTGAATCCATTCAGAATGATTGATAGAATGATGGGATCCGAGGTTACCGATTGACAAGCTCTGGCATAATAACGAAGTCGACCTACAACAGCTTGTGGGGGAGAGGTAATGTCAATATGTGTTGTGATTGCGAGAGCGGGATCGTGAGAGCGATCGACGCCAGTGTTGATTGGCAGCAGGGGATCGTCCCAGGGATCGTGCACGGCCACGTCCCTGGGAACGTGGCGGAAAGGGCGATGAGGACCGTGGGATGGGAACCGAAGCGGATGACGAGGGTTTCTTGGGTCCCCAGTCTTCTTTGGGGGGATCTGGACGAAGGGGGTTCGAGTTAGTGATCGTTGAGTCCGATTGAGACGCGGCTTGCGACAAACGTCTACGTGGGGCGCAGCCTTAGGGATGAGTCCTCTAAAAAGACAATCCGATTCATCGATGGGTTGGTTCCTCAGGAGGTGTCATGTGGAATCACGAAGGTTAGGCGACGTGTTGAGTGCGACATCGCGCAGGAGGAGCGTGGAGTTAAAGAGAGCCCTAGTAAACCAGTTCTTAGCATGATAAGTGGCGAAGCAGCTCTTCTTGAAGACTTGATTGATAAGGAACCCTAGTTGACGAGTGTCGTCAGGTGGATCGGAGTAAAGACGTTCGCAGAGAGCATTGGCTGCTGTGGTGAGGATGTCTGCTTGTGAGGCGGCACGCAATCCAAGGCGTAAGAGGCGATCGTTGTCTCGTTGAACAAAAACGGGATCGCTGCTCATCGAGGGAGGAATAGAGCCGAACCGAAGTCAAGCTTTGTGTCTGCAGTGGGGAATTCTGATTCAGGGTAAGTATCGAAGTTACGGGGATTCGCGGTTCCCTCCCCTAAAGGCCGAAAGAAGAATAACTCGCGGCCTGGTCTGGGAGGTGATGGTTCCTTATCCAACTCAAGAGGTGCTCCGTTCCCAGGAGGATCCCACCATTCCGCAGGAGGGTTCTGAGAAGTGTAGTCGATTGCCCCAATAGTGGAGGCTGATGAGGGGCTTGGTCTCGCAGGCCAAATCCATATCCTGTGACGAGTCCCCTATTTTTGCAGGAGGCGTCAGTAGTAGCACTGGGTTTGTACAGAAAGCAATCTGGAACGATCCCTTCTACTGTCTTGAGGAGATTAGGGAGAGGAATCGAGATCACCCAAAAAGGGTCTTGTAGGGATGGGTCCGGTGAAAAGTAAGAGTCTTGAGACTCGTCCCATGTCGATGGCGGGTCTTGAATGGGATCGTCAACCGGAACCGGGACCGCAGGTAGGGAACCGGCAACCTGGTGAGATGGACCAGCTGCTTCGGGACGTTGGCAACCCAATGTGAGGTTGCCGGTAGCAACTTGTAACCGGTGGCAACTTGCGTCTGAAGGTGCGAACAGAATAGTCCATAGGCTGCGCACTTGAGAACTGGAAAGGGGACCGCTAGCGCATGGTTGGTGGGGCAGAGTGAATGCTCTGGGAGGAACGTGAAGATAGGTCCAATGGCACTAGTCGAGCAGAAGAGGATGCCTTCTTAGGAGCAGCTCTGCGGGTCTTGACTTGTAACTTGAGCCCAGCATAAACCTCCTTTGCACGAGCGAGTTCCTCACTGAGAGAAAGTAAGTGACGTTTGGGAGCTGTCTGACTGCAGGGAATCGGAGAAGAAGTAACCGTGTCATGCAGTTGCAGGGGAACCGAGGGTTCAGAAAGAAAGGGATTCGCCAGAGGTAATTGGGAATCGAGAGGTTCATGACTCGCAGTGAGTTCTAAGACCTCAACAGCTTCAGCAGCCGGTTGCGTCGAGGGAACCGGGAAGGAGGAACGAGGAGGGCGGATCGAGGGTCCGTCCTTGGGAGTGCCCTTCATTCGAGGCATGGTGAGCAATCGAAGAGTAGCCGGGAACCGTAGAGGCAACCGGCAATCGGAGGGCAATCGGGAACCGTGTGGCAACCGGGAACCTAGTTCTTCACTCCGGAGCAATGTAAACAGCGTGCGTCATAGAGAAGAAAAGGTGAGCCTAATGCTTCGCTTCGGTTTATATACGAGGAGGCTGCGCAGTAGGTAGCGACGCGGAAGGATATCTTCGATTTACGTTCTCTACATTAAACAGCATTTGGAGAAGTAATGCTGTAAAAAAGGTAATGTATATTTTCACGGCAACTAGAAACTCATTTTAAGCAGTGTTAAAATTTTCATTCCTTACTGTCTGCAGAATACTAATATCCAGTGTGTGCTGACTTTGTCCTAATAGTCGGTGAGTCAGCAAAAACCCGCTAAACTTTGAGATTTATTTTGCATTTCACATTTACCAAAGATACTTTGAACCTTATCACTAGAATTTATTTTCCGTGGAAAATTACCAACCTTAAAAATTTTGTAGGATCTTCTTTCCATTGTGATAAAGTTCATTTTTCCCGAGCAAATGCTTTCACTATGCCAGTTTAACTGTACACTGTGATGTGCAGTTTTTCACTGTGTCATTTAGGTAATCAGGTGAATCGCTTCAAATCACTTGCAATCAACGTTCGTATCTTCAGAAATCATGTTTTCGGAAAATTTCATTCCACTACGAAGAGCAGCATTTCATTGTCAGATTCTACTAAATGCCACAATGTATTCTTTCAAATTTTTACTCCAACTCGAAGCACTGACATTTTGGAGGTAGTGCGAGATGATGGAGTTACGGTTGTTCCAAGAACATGCAGCCACAACTTCATCCAGTGATGTTCCGGATTTGTAAGCGCAAAAGGCTGCTAAGGCTCGCAATTTATGTGCCCGCACCTTGATTGGTAAGTCCAAATGGTTGGGTCCCAAATCCTAAGCTCTTTTTATGACGTCACATATCCATTTTCCTAATTGAAATGGAGTCATAGGTTTGAGTTCTCCATTTGTTTCGCCTTGGAGGAAAATTGCAGTTAGAGATTTATGTTTATGTTAGAGAAGAGTGCTATGTTTGGAATTGGGAATCTTTGTTTTCTATCCTAATAGTTGCCGAGCCCCCTTATTGGACATTGGGTTTTCTCTATCCGCTCTAGATCAACCATTGGACCTAGAGGTTTAATGATGATAGGCCTAGGAGCAACTTCTTGTTTTAGATTCTTCGCTCTGAACTCTGTTGAGAAAGTCAGAGGCACCTTAGTCGAGAAACGGATGTGTTCATCTTCTCTTGCGGATGCCAGAGCCACCAAAGCACACTATTTTCTGAGAAAGCTATAACAGTGAACCTGAATGTATGGGCTCATATGGAGGATTTTCAAGGCTAGTAAGGATCAAGGGCAAGTTCTATCTTGGGAAGAACTGTTTAGTCTTTGGTCTTTCATTCTCTACGGCCAGCATGAGTTCAATTTGCTTTCAATGATCTTCTTGTTTCTTTGACAGGGTAAGAATAGAATTAATGGCTGATCTGTAGCCTTTTATTGCTGTTAGAACGAGGCCCTTTTGGAAAAGTTCTTCGAAAAAGGATGCCGAAAAAGATTCAGATGGTTTTGTTGGATTTAATTTTCGAGATTTACACCAAAAATGCCAATTTGTTCATATATTTTCCTGGTTGACTTTCTATGGTAATGAATGACTCTTTCTGTCACTGGGAACGTAAACCCTCCTTCGTCAGAATAGATGTTACAACTTCCACCCATGAAGATGATGGGGGGGGGGGGGGAGA
>JAHWFP010040224.1:44705-105595 GCA_023313725.1 Lithobius niger
CCCCCCCCCCCCCCACTCAGCCTAAGGACCCAAGCAAGAGAAGACAGTCGAAGGCAAAAGGAGGGGGGGAGAACCCTACTTCAAACCCATTGTACTAACCGTCCAAGTTGCGAAACTCCAGGGAGACCATGTCTTGATGCACACCGTAGGAGCCAACGCAGCTGCCATTCCAGGACCAAAGAAATGTAGAGGCATTAACGATTAATGTAAACATACCCCCCGACAACCAACATACCACAAACACATAGGCCTATGGGCAAACGCCCATGGAGACACTCACCATACGTTGGCGACACATGACGACTGCGCAGTGACACCTGGCGACGGTATGTTTTTTTTTTTTTTTTAAATTGGTTCCGCCGCGCCAGTGTCATAGCACCCACGCTCACCGGCGACATGTGACACCCTCGAAGTGACAACTGGCTACAGAACGGCGACAATGTGTCCCGCTGCGTCAGCGTCATAACAGCTACTTACCCTGGTGACAACTGGCTACAGAACGGCGACAATGTGTTCCGCTGCGTCAGCGTCATACAGCTACTTTCCCTGGTGACAACTGGCTACAGAACGGCGACAATGTGTCCCGCTGCATCAGCGTCTAGTAGCTACTCCTGACCACTGAGTGTCGCCGATGGTGCTACGCGTGTTGCCAGTGGCGACAGCGTGGGCCCGGTTAAAAACCGCCCTCAATTTGCACTTGCAACTTGCGGCACTTGCAACTTTTTTTTTTTTTTTTTTAGCTGGGATAGTCGGACCACGGACAGCGCCCGTGGCCGGCTTTTTACCACTCAGTGTAGGAACCGCACCGCTCTTTTCCCCACCGGGAGCGGTCATCCTATTCATCCTCTCAACACTACTGTTTTTCAACTTACTGCCACTGTCGGCCGCTCACCTAACGCCCGTCATCGGATCGGCACGGACCTGCCTTGCGGGACGGCGACAACTCCACTAGCTCACTCTACAAATCACCATCTGCATGAAAAAAAAGGCAATTCAACACGAACAACATCCCTGGGAAGAACGGGAGGCAACGACGCCTCCGTAACCACTAATCACAAAAGCATCATTCTCGGCCGCCATTTTGTGCTCGGCAACGACAGGCGACCAAAAAAATACCGCCGGCATGGCCGTATCCGTTAAGCCTACCGTTTACCGACCGTTGCCGTGCTTCGATCCTGTTCCCACCGTGCTGCTTTCCAATAAGCCGCTCGTTGGATCCACTTCTTGACATCGAAGTCCGTTGTTGTAGTCCATAATACGCGTTGATTAATTCGCGAAGAACGTAGTAAGAACTCGCACAACCATCCACAATGGAGTGCTCGAAAAAGTGATGTGGTTGGACTGGTGGGGGCGCTGACGTCGGTAAGGACGTGCAGCGCCACCTGGCGGCAGTGGAGAAAGGCTTAGGGAGAACGTAAAAAATAGGGTTTTTAGTTCATAAGCGAGGAGTAAATAGCGTAAAAAGGTAGTTTTAGCAATATTACTGAAGGTACGGTAAGTATTTGCAGGAAGTAAGAAATGAACTGGTGTCCTTGTGGAACGAGCTTTGTGCAAGAATCTATTACGCTAATGTGTGAGGCTAGTTCCTGAGCCGTCACTTTTCTTCTTTCTAGAAGATCAGTCATGTAGGTGTGCAGCTTTTCTATTCTTTCTATGGATGGGCGTACCATGAATTCTGAAAGATTGAAGTGTACTCCAAGACACACACATTCTTTTGATGGCGTGAGCCTTGACTTTCTCTCGTTAGTCCCAGGCCTAGGTTGTTGAACAGTTAAAGGGACGTTTTTTTCTGTTGTATTAGTTGAATCTTTAATAAGTTTCGATCGAGCCAATCGTCTAAATATGCGTGCGCTCTTATGTTGTTTTGGTGGAGATGAGCAAGCATCGGACGAAGAACTGCTGTAAAAACTTGCGGAGCTGTGGCCAGACCGAATGGAAGGACTTTAAAGCGGTAGGTCTTTCTTCCCCAAGTGAAAAAGATGAAGATCTAAAGGGATGAAGAGGAATATGAAGGTATGCGTCGAACTTGTATATTTGTTCCTTT
This sequence comes from Lithobius niger, assembly GCA_023313725.1. Lineage (NCBI taxonomy): Eukaryota > Metazoa > Arthropoda > Chilopoda > Lithobiomorpha > Lithobiidae > Lithobius > Lithobius niger. The sequence goes on from JAHWFP010040224.1 coordinate 46,750, forward strand.
GATGCGCTTCTCTGATGGAATGGATCGTTTCCATTTTGAAATATTCCGTTGTTGGATATTGGTTTAGTTTTCATACTTCATATTACTCTGGCTGGGCTCCAATATCCTTTGGTGTTGGAAGGGGATAGTTGGATGGCTCATTTCTTCAGCAACTTGTGGATTTCGTTTTTGGAACTTGCGTTTGCCAGTCTGTTTTTATCCATAGGGGTGGTTCATCCGTTGTGGCTGGAAGAGACTGGAATGGTGGAAGATATCCTTTTTCTATGATGGAAAGAGTGAAGGCGTCCTTCATGATTAGTTTCCACTGCTGAAGATGACGCCTTAACCGTCTCCCCCAACAGTCGGTGAAGAGGGTTGGCGGAGGTTCGCGTCGATAGTGAGATCGCCTTCGTCTTCCTCTGAAGGATCCTTTTCCTCTGCGGAAACTGATTCCTAGTAGGCCCCTCCACTCTTTCTCTTCACATCGTCCGAGTATCCAGTGGCTTCAGGTGTGTAAGTGCTTCATCAAAGTTTTGTGCTTTGTTTTTTAGGAAAAAATGGCCGTTCAATTCGGTTCAGCTCTCACCTCCAATGAGAATTCATGCACCGAAAAACCCCAGTGATACACGTGTATTATGTCGAAAGTATAGGAAGTATCATTTTCTTAATATTTCATGTGCGGTGTGTTTGTCGACTGTAAATAAATACGGATGCAAACATATCATAAGCCTGTTCGACTTAAATGTCAAGACTGCTTGAGCAGGGAATTGAACCCATGACCTTAAAAACCAAATGCCTAGGTCCACCACTGAGCCATACTGACCTCAGCATTTGGTTTCAAATGTCACGGCTTCAATTACCCGCTCAGGCAGTCTGACATTTAAGTCCAAAAGGCAACGTAAATATGTTTGCATCTGTATTTATTTAGAGCCACACAAACTCACCGCACACAGAACATTAAGAAAATGACAATTCCTATACTTTCGACACAATACACGTTCATCACACGGGGTTTTTCAGTGCGTGCACGAATTCTTTTCGGAGGTGAGAGCTGAACTGAATTGAGCAGCCATTTATTTCTAAGAAACAAAGCACAAAACTTTGACGCACTAACACATCCGAAGCTGTCTGATACTCTGATGATTGTGTAGAGAAAGTGTGGAGGGGTCTACTAGGAATCAGCAGTGCCTCACTGTGGGGAGCCAATGAACCATCTTATTGCATTTAAACTGTTCTGAGCATTGAAGCATTTAAATTTACGACATTAAGCATTAATGATGAGGTGACTATTTTTGGATGAAAGTGAATACAAGTTACATTTCGCAAGAAGGAAATCCAATTAGGAAGAAAGAAGTCATCAACTTAACATCCTTTTAAACTAGTATAGGAATAGGGGTTTATGACTGAAAGGAAAGATACAATCTGGTATGAAATACTATAGGATCTTTTACCTACGAACTGCTAAGGTTATCTTTGGAAGGAAAGATACAATCTGGTATGAAATACCTAGGCTCTTTTACATGCCACAATCGACATAAGCAAAGAGCTTTTCTGGAACCCTTCTCTTCCCGAATACAAAGGAGTGGGCTTGGAACCTGGGCTTAGAACCCGGTACTTCCGGTTTGGCACATGAGACTGTCCAGTAAGGATCTCTTTTAAGATTTCGGCAGTTTTCCATCGTAATACGCACATCTCAAAAATGCAATACTAAACTTGAACGTTCGACATTGAAATTCGTTGAGCTCTGTGGCCTCCTGCATTAGTCAGCTCGTCTCGTGACTTCAACAGAGAGCTCGTCATGCTCCAGGTAGCGAATAGAGGGAGTGGCTGGTAATTGTCAATTCATCAAATTTTGCCGGTTTCATTCTTGTGTCCAGATAGCAAGTTATTCAAGGCTTCTAAGATGTTTGTCCCTGTTCGTGTCCGAAACGATAAGTTTTCTGAATTTTCTCAGGCTATTTTTTAAGTTTTGTGTTTTTGTCCTTCAAAACTGTCGAAAATTCGCCAATACTGAGTTATGTTCTAGTATTGCATTTTTGAGATTGTGCTTAGTACGATGGAAAACCACCGAAATTGTGAATTTGACTCTCAAAGTAAACAAATTCGTTATGGTGTTTTTAAATCCCTTTTAAGCTAGTATGCTCACAAATAAAAGCTTTTTTTTAAAAAAAAATCCCAGGGTAGGAAAGTGTGTCAACTATTTGAATATACTCAAGAGAACTGTTGTAAAAACAGACACTGACTTACTTCATTCGTTTAAGACATTTGATAATCAGAATTTTGGTGTGCTTTGGATTCTTTATTTTTCTCTCACACTGGAACTGATCTGCCAGAAGTTGTTTCCTCCCCAACTCGTAAGTTTTTGAATTTCGCAATTAAGCCTTCATGACCATATCCGTTTTTTTTTTGAGATGGCTTAAAAATGTCAAATGGAAATGTCAAAATGGTACACGTAACGCAAATAAAAAGCTTACCGGCAATGTCTTTGGTATTCAAGTCGGTAGCTTCCATTGCAGCAACACTATCTCGTGGCTCTTCTGGTACTACACCTGTTGCATCAGGCACAATGTCATTTGGTTCAGTCTGATCTTTGGACGTTTCTAAAATTACAAAGAAATTTGTTCAATGGTACATCTCAAGACACACACTGGCAGGAAAAAATTTCTGCAGTTCATGCTTTATACTTGTCACACAATACCACCGTAAACAAGCCAGCAAACTACTAACACTAGCGTATTTAAGGCAGGGTCGTTTACTACACAGCAGGACGCAATGTCATACATCTTACTCAGGCTTAAGAAAATTTCTAAAAGCTACTAATTTTAAGTCCGGTGACTGAAATAGTTGATCACGGTAATTTAAGTGAAATAAAACACTTTAGGTCAACAGTGAGAGATGGTAACCTTCGCTGTGCAATGTAGTTTAATACAGAACGTCTGATGGTTACGACTTCGATTAAAACCACACAGCAGAGCATTTATAGTCACAAGGGCACTCATCCGAATACACAAGTCCATCAAATTAGTTTCATTTAAAAAATGCTATTATGTCAACAAAACTCGGAAAAATTCTGGAAAAAATTACCGCACACTTTCACAATAAAACAACAGCTTTGTCCAGCGAATTTTCTATAGCTTGGGCTGCTATCTTCTTCGGGCCTCAAGGATATAGTTCGGACTTTCAACATTTTCCACTCAGTTCGACGAACTATCGCATTTGAATTTGAAAATTCAAATGCGATAGTTCGTCGAACTGAGTGGAAAATGTAGAAAGTCCGAACTATATCCTTGAGGCCCGAAGAAGATAGCAGCCCAAGCTATCGAAAATTCGCAGGACAAAGCTGTTGTTTTGATTATGAAAGTGTGCGGTAATTTTTTTCCGGAATTTTTCCGAGTTTTGTTGACATTATGGCGTTTCACAGTACGAAAATTAACGATGTTTTTAAAAATGCTATTAGTAAATGTTATTACCAGGTTGGTGAGATTTAAATACTTCATCTCTCAAGCCAGGAAGGAAGGCATCTATACGATCCCACGTTATCGTCCACAGCTGTCCGTTACCGTATGCAGATTGGAATATTCCTGCTGTGTCCATAACCAACAGCATGTTTTTTAATGACTCGGGAATGGCTTCATACTGCAAACACAACAAGTCTTATTAGGGAGTGGCCCAAATAACTATAGACTGTTAAAATGAATGAATAATCGGTTTAAATATCTCTATCGAATTCATTTTTAATATAAATTAATTAGAAACAGCTTGATCACACGCAACATTTTATACAGAAATAAAGTTAAATATTTAAAGCACACGCTTGTACCTACCAATAAGTCACTCTTGTCGGCATGCATATATTTATCCATAAAATCTAATATCGTCAACCAAAGTGCAGTGAATGTTGGTAGTGAAAGCAAAGGAGTCAGATGTTGCAAAAATACCTGGAATACAATATAAAATAAGCAATACCATTAATCCAGAAAAGCCACGTCGTAATCATACATATTAATAGTTAGGGGAAGATCCACGGTACCTACACAATTAATAGTATTAAAAAATGCTTAAGCGTATAAAATACGGATGTAAGCCTTAAAAAACTTAAAGCCGTAAAGGAACAGATATTAGATATTACTAATACGTGTAAAAGAATCTCCAGCGACCCAAAAAACAAGCTGGAGATTCTTTTACACGTATTAGTGCAACGCTGATGGCTTTCATGTCTTTTTCTAATATCTGTTCCTTTACGGCTTTAAGTTTTTTAAGGCTTACCTCCGTATTTTATACGCTTAAGCATTTTTTAATACTAATATCCATTTTTTTTTTCTCTTGTCTCAGCAAGAATAACACAGAAAAGAATACTGTAATCACCTTTAAATTAACTGTTTAGAAAGTCATTTTTAAGAGCTATAAAATTTGAAAATCGGTTCATTGGTTCGATCTCTATGTAAGAGCAAAATTTCCCCAAGAAGAACAACAACAATAATTGTAGTCACATTAACATAGCATTCAAAAGGCCACAGGCCTTCATCATACTTATGTTTTATGTTGTAAAATTGAGCATCGGTTCGTTGGTTCGATTTTCAGGATTTTCGATTTACAGCTGTTACGGGTCAGAATTTGGGCTAATTATGAACATCGAGCGTTTGAAATTTGGTACACAAGTCAATTCTTAGCTAATAAATCGAACTAGCTATGGAATCTCTCGAGATATCCCCTAAGGCCCCTTCCTGTCCCCCTACCACACTCACATGTAGTACTACGAATTTTGGTACTATGAATTTTGGGCAACAAATTCCAATTCCAATTTCCAATTCCGAATTCCAATTTTGGCCAACAAATGACCAACAAATTCTTGCTGATCGTGCTAAAACGTGAATTGGTACACAAGTCATTCTTAGCAGTACAAATCGAACAAGAATTTGTTGATCATCAACCTCATGGAGAAAACACAGGGACGAACTAAAGGGTCGGTGTATCTCATGGGGTTCCATGTGTAGTTGGATTTCCACTGCTACAATGGAAGCTTTTAGTACATTCATCAAGAATTTGTTGGTCATTGATACTTCATGGGGTGCCCATGTAGGGGGGAGGGGGGGGGGATCCTGGGGGAGGCCTTGGTGGTATTTCATGGGGATCCATGGCTGGTTCAATTTCTAGTACTAGGAATGATCTGTGTACCAAAAGGCATGCTTTCAGTACGATCAACATGATTTTTTTGGAAATCAACCTCATGGAGCGGGAATAGGGGGGAAGCGCTGAGGGGCCTTGGAGGATATCACGGAAGTTTCATAGCTAGTTTGATTTCTACTGTTAACAATTACTTGTGTACCAAATTTCACTCTTTAAGCACTATCTGCAAGATGTATTCGTCAGGCCTCAAGGAGGGTGCATAGGGGGGGGGGGATCATTGTGGTGCCTTGTAGATTATCTCGAGGGGGTTCCATAGATAGTTCACTTTGTACTACTATGAATGACTTGTGCATCGCAATTCAAGCGTTCTGATGGTTACAATCTGCCCGATCTGCAATAATTTGTTGGTCAAGCATAAGAGAGGGGGCACAGGGGAGCGCTAGGGGGCCCCTTGGGATATTTCGTGGGGGTTCCATGCTTGGTTTGATTTGTAATTCTAAGAATGACTTGAGTGACGAGTTTCATGCTTTTTGCTCGATCCGCAAGAATTTGTTGGTCAAACCTCAGTGAGGGGGCACAGGGGGGCGCTAGGGTCTCTTTGTGGGTATTTCATGTGGGTTCGATGGCTGATTCGATTTATACAGCTAAGAATGACTTGTGCACCAAATTCATGATTTTAGCTTGATCTGTAAGAATTTGTTGCCAAAGCCCCTGGGAGGGGTACGAGGGCGGAGGGTGCTGGAAGGGGGGGGGGACGTACTGAAGACACTTGGTGGGTATTTCATGGGGTCCAAGACTTGTGTAAATTTCATGTTTCTAGCTCGATTTGCAAAAATTTGTTACTCCACTTAATGATTTCTGCCCAGTGCTCTACAATAATAATTGCTCTGCCGACGAGAATACTGCAGTCACATCAAAATTGTGTTCAAAAGGACCTGGTCGGTGTTAATACCTACATTTTAAGCTATACAAATTAAAAATCGGTTGATTGGTTCGATCTCTAGGCGAGAGCAAAAGTTCTAGCCCATTTAGTTGTCCGTGTCAAGAATATTGTAGTTGCTAACAGCAACAACAACAAGAAATGGCCATGCTGTGGACGCCGAACGGTTCAATTGTTGTAATTAAAATTTGTAATGCAGTGAAATAGTTATGACACGACCCCAAATATCGAATTTTGTTGGTCTATGCCAATTCTGGGCGAAACTATAGGAGTTCAAAGTTTGACGTTTAACATGGAAGTTCATGCTGAGGCTTACATCCCGCGGTCCTTGATGAAGATGACCGTATTGCTATTTTATGGCATTTTGTGCAAACTGGCAAAACAAAGTTTCATATGTTAAAAAAATAAATAAATGCAACAGTTGTGTTTCTTAACTACTCTAAAATAATCTCTCGCTTGAATAATCTCACTAGCTTGAATTAGAAAATAAGAAAAATGGAATCAAGTTTCTTCCAAGTTTATTTCACGCAAATGGACATCTTGCTTACGTGAGACTTACTATTCTACACCCAAATTACCACAAATTACATAAATTGGATCAATTGATTTGGGCTCACACGTTAGATGTGATTTGAAGAGTGACAACCCGAGAAATCTTTGTGGGCTTTACTAAGGCCTCCATCCTTAACATGCTAACAAGTTCTTGACCAGTGCTTCCTGTATACTGTACAGTGATTTAATTTCCCAGACTTAGCATGTCCCGGTGTTTTGTCATCTTAGGAAAGTAACTAGCGCTTTCTATTTCTTTAATCCTTTCCGCCTCCACAGATATCCACGCCTTCATTAACCCTCTCCCTGGCCCCCTGACCATCCCCCTCCCCCTCACTGTAATTCTGAACACCCCAGGTGTTTGGTCTTTGGTTTAAATTTATTTACCCCTCTGCCCCCTCCCACACGTGCCCTACCCTGGCTGCTCTGAAGCCCCCCAACCCCCACATTCACCCTTTGCTTGATGCCCACAGTCAGTATGCAAATAATGCAATCTCCCCCTCCTTTTATCCCACCTTCTCATTCCTCGCTCCCTGGAAAAGTTGGGATATTTCCAAGGATATTTTGGTGCAGCTCCGGAAAAGTCATACACCGTTTAAAACATCAATTTACAAGAGGTACCTGGTTGAAAGTGGTTTTTATTAGCTTACCGATAATACACATTACCTAAAAATTATAGCATTGCCTCTCCTAATACAATCTCTCCCTAGAGAAAATTTCATTGGCTTTCCTGCCTAGCTCGGTAGCTTATCTTACTGCACATGCGTGACGCGGTCCTCCAATAAAAGCATTGGCTCGAGACCGTGTTTCGTCTCTTTTCGTACCTCTCAATTGTATGGCAACTCCAGAGGGCAGGTACAGGTACGGTAATGTATATTTTCGGTTATGTAATAAAAACCAATTTCAACCAGGTATCCCCAGGTAAATTAATGTCTTTATATTACGACGAAAATAAACATTATATGATCCGATACGAACCATCAATGATCCTATCCTGCATATTGTATAAATACTGGAACAAAAGGTACCGTCTTGCATCACAATTAAACAAAGATATATACTCGTTACCAAAACAGTCCTTGAAACTAGCACGTCCAAGGGCGACTTTCGGCTGGCGTTATTTTGAAATAGTTTTTTCTCAAAATCTTCTGTCTTCTTCAGACTTTTTTGACCACAAACTTTCGTAAATATATTTTGGCATGTTGTCATTCAGTTTGAATATTGCACTGCAGTGCATTCGTTGGGGCATGGTTATTGTGGGGATGTTGCCTTCTCATCGGCAATCTCATCAGACCTTGCTACTTGGAAGAGAGGTCTTTTGTGAGTTTTGATGTCAATATCCCTACATTTTTTGTATGTGATGGCGCCTGTTTATTCATCATTGGAATTTTGTGATTTTGAAAGTGCTGGATAGTAAGGCTACCGGTACCACTTTTTTCCGTCCGGTGCCGGTACTGATTCCGGTTCCGATACCAGCATCCTGAGGAAGATTGCTATTAAAAAAATGTTGGTTCTCAAGATTAATTTTTTTTTTATTTACATAACATAAAAATGCATGAAATGGCACACAAATTTATTGTAGAAGTTGGTACAGTAGTGGAAAGCGTAAAGAGAAAAATTGTCCATGGTATGTGATCCACTTTAAAGGATATCTATGGCTGTACAGTGCACTGGTACCTGCAAAATGTACGGGTACCATGGTGTCACCGTGGTACTGGTATCGGAACCAGTACAGCCATACTGGATAGCCAAACTTTCAAGTACCTCAACGGGTGCAAAACAGATATTGGATATTAGAAGCACTTTAGCACCACTCCAGTTAATTTCTTGTGTGTCGAGGCTTCGCAAGCTACTCCACTCCATCTGTCTTGCTTAGCACCAGTAGGGGGGGGGGGGGGGAGCTTATTTTTGTTAGGGAAGGAATTATGTCTGAAATGGGGCATGGAATTTGTGTTGTGTGTCGAGACATTCGGAATTTTTCTGTGATTTGGTGTTGTAACGGTTGGATTTGGGAGTAGGTCCAGAGGAAGGGCCGGAAGAAGCAGGGTTATAGATTTTGGGGACTAGAGCAGAACCTGCGTTTCTAGCTTTAGCCTGCGACTAGTGTGGAATCGGTGTTGGGAGGTTAAGACGTTCGGTGGGTGGGTTTCCCTTGGCAGTTGTGTCCAATTCGGTGATGGTTGTTGGACTCGAGGTGGAAATGGTTCTGTGTTCCTTACTGGTGGAAGCGCATGACTGATAGGTTTGCGTCCAAGTTTGCATTTACCAAACAACAAGAACAAGTCCCCCCTTCTCCCCGCGAAAAGTCAAGTCTAAACCTGCAGTGCTTCTGCATACAAAAGGCCACAGACAAAAGGAGGAGTCTACACGATCCCTTGTTCCAACTGAGACGCGGCCTACAAAGTTAAATCAAAAAGATGAATTTGTGTAAGTGTTCAGGAACAGCAACCCGTGGTCACTAAGCAAGACAGAAGGAGTAGAATGTGACGTTATAGACTGGAAGAAAAAACCCCAAAAATAACTTTCAACGGCAAATGTTGCGACACTTTGGCACCGAGCGGTTTTACCTTAATTTTGGCATGCTGAATCCGTATCTTTCCGGTGCCAAGTCGAATTTCTTCTCCCAAGCCCGGAATTCAAGATGGCGTCCAAAAATGGCGACCAAAAAACATATTTTTGCTTCTAGCGCCTAAACCGCACATCCGATCAAAAACAAATCGGTTACCAATTGTGTTCAGAATAAAATTTCCTTCAGAAAAAGTTCTTTGCATATTTTTCGTAAAATTAACCCTTCTGGCCGAAATTTGTCATTTAAAGTTCTGTTAGGCCATTTATGTATGCTATAGATACAACAGCGCACATATGTATTATAATTCCTAACTTTAAACACCTGCAATATTAGTTCTAATTAAGCACCACTAACATAATTGGGCTTAAATGAAAGGTGAAGATGTATATTTTGCAGCAAGGGTAATTTAAACGATTTATTTTAATTAGAATCTAAACTGCGACAGTTCATCTACATTGTAGCGTTTTGGTTTTTGGGTCGTTTAATGATAAGTTCAATCTTTAAACTGGTGCAGTAGTCGTTCTAATTAAATAATTGGATGTAATTAGCCTTAAATGAAAGATGAAGATGTACATTTTCCAAAAAGGGTAATTAAAACGATTTATTTTAATTAGGAGCTAAGCTACGGTAGTTCATCTACGATGTAGCGCTTTGATTTTTGAATAGTTTTACGATAAGGGCCATCTTTAAACTGGTGTAGTAGTCGTTCTAAATTAGATAAATGGATTTAATTAGGCTTAAATGAAAGATGAAGATGTATATTTTTCAACAAGGGTAATTAAAACGATTTATTTTAATTAGAAGCTAAGCTACAGCAGTTTATCTACATTGTAGTGCTTTGATTTTTGGGTCGTTTTACAACAAGTTTCATCTTCAAAGTGGTTCAGTAGTCGTTCTAAATTAGATAAATGGATGTAATTTGACTTAAATGAAAGATGAAGATGTATATTTTCCAACAAGGGGAATTAAAAAGATTTATTTTAATTAGGAGCTAAGCTACGGTAGTTCATCTACGATGTAGCGCTTTGATTTTTGAATAGTTTTACGATAAGGGCCATCTTACTGGCCCTGGTGTAGTAGTCGTTTTAAATTAGATAAATGGATGTAATTAGGCTTAAGTGAAAGGTGAAAATGTATATTTTCCAACAAGGGTAATTAAAACGATTTATTTTAATTAGAAGTTAAGCTACGGCAGTTTATCTACGATGTAGCGGTTTGATTTTTGTATCACTTTACGATAAGTTCCATCTTCAAATTGCTGCAATAGTCGTTCTAAATTAGATAAATAGATGTAATTAGACTTAAATGAAACATGAAGATGTATATTTTCCAACAAGGGTATTTAAAACTATTTAATTATATTAAGAGCTAAGCTACGACAATTTTTTCCACAGTATAGTGATATGCTTTTTGTGTCAGTTTATCACAAGTTCTATCTTTAAACTGCTACATCAGCCGTTATAACTCAGATAAAACGTTGTAATTAGCCTTGTTGGAAAATACAGATCTTCGGCTTTTATATAAGCCTAATCATATCCAGTTATCTGAATTAGAACTGCTACTACAGCAGTTTAAAGATAGTACTTGCTGTAAAATGACGTAATAATCCAGATTCTACAATGTAGATAAACTGCCATAGCTCAGCTTCTAATTAAAATAAATCGTTTTAATTACCCTTGTTGGAAAATATATATCTTCATCTTTCATCTAAGCCTAATCACATCCGTTTAAATGAATCAGAACGGCTACTGCAACAGTTTAAAGGAGGAACTTGTTGTAACACAACCCAAAAATCAAAGCGCTACAATGTATCGTAGCTTTGCTCCTAAATAAAATACATCATTTTAATTACCGTTGTTGCAAAATATACATCTTCATCTTTCATTTAAGCCTAATTACATCCATTTATATAATTTAGAACGACTACTGTGACAGTTTAAGGATGGAACTTATCGTAAAATAACAGACAAATTAAAGGGCTACAATGCTAAACTGGCGTAATTAAAATAAATCATTTGCATTACCCTTGTTGGAAAATATGTATCTCCATGTTTTATTTAAGCCTAATCACATCCATTTATCTGAATTAGAACCGCTACTGCAGCAGTTAAAAAATAGAACTTGTCGTAAAATGGCGCAAATTTCAAAGCGCTACCACATAGATAAACGGCCAAAGCTCAGCTCCTAATTAAAATAAATCGTTTTAATTACCCTTTTTCTGAAGTACATATTTTCATCTTTCATCTAAGTCTAATCACATCCATTTATCTGAATTAAAACCGCTACTGCAGCAGTTTAAAGATAGAACTTGCCGTAAAATGATGCACAATTCAAAGTGCTACGACGTAGATAAACTGCCGTAGCTCAGTTTCTAATTAAAATAAATTGTTTTAATTACCCTTGTTGGAAAACATACAGCTTCACCTTTCATTTAACCCTAATTATGGTAGTGGATCTTAATTAGAACAAACATTCCAGTTGTTTAAAGTCAGAAATTATAATACACATATGCGCTGTAGTATCTATAGCATGCATACACGGCTTAATAGAACTTAAATGACGAATTTCGGTCAGAAGGGTTAATTTTACAAAAAAATATGAATAGAATCTTTTCTGAAGGAAATTGTATTCTAAACATAATTGGTTACCAGTTTATTTTCGATCGGATGAACGGTTTAGGCGTTAGAAGCAAAAGACTGTTTTTTGGTCGCCATCTTGAATTCCGGGCTTAGGAAGAGAAATTCGACTTGGTACCGGGCAGACTCGGATTCAGCATGCTCAAATTAGGTTAAAATCACCCGGCACCAAAATGTCTCAACATTTGCAGTTGAACTCATTTTAGAGTGTCTTTTCTGGGAAAAGTTGTCTTGTCTATTAACTCGGGTCAAAGATTTAAAGGACGTTGATCCCGACTGATTAAAATTTTCTGACTAACATTTTTGTTGCACTGCAGTCGCATTGTTCGTGATGGTTTGCAACGGGCTGCTATTATTAAGCGTTGTTTAAAGTCAAGTGACATTAACACCCTTATTGGGCTTTCAAAGGGCATGGAAGGCAGAGCCTTGAGTATGTGAACCCTGTTTGGTCACCCTACTTGCTTGGCGACGTCGATCGGGTGGAGAAGCTCCACCAAGTCCCTGTAGGGACTGATTCATTTCTCCTATACAGAAGCTACAGTTCACATGCCTAAAATCGTTTAAGTTGCGTAAGTTAAAGGTGGCTCTATGTACGAAATTCTCCATTCTTATAGGGATTTGTTGATATTGACCCTCGTTTTTTATTCACATTGTGAATGGATGTACTGGGGAAGTTGGTTGTTTACATCAGCAAGAAGGATAGTACGTTGAACTATTTGACAAACCGTGTTGTTAAGGCATGGAATTCCCTGTCAAATACTGCGGTATCTGCCACCTTTTTGCTTTCCTTCAGGAATCGGTTAACTGAAATTAATATTGGTAAATAATTTCTAGCCAGAAACTTTGACGAACAGCAATTATTGTGATTGTTGCGGTACTATGTTATTGGGTTTTGCATAAGCGATTTTAGTCCTGTTGTTCTTTTTAGTACTTGTACCGAATAAATTTATTTATTATTATTAGGGATCGATTGGGGTGCAAAAAAACCCGAGTCTAAGCCGAGTACGAGTAATTATGAATACCCACCGAGTCGAGTCCGAGTAGTGAACCGGGTCGTAGTTTTCAATTTTCTTTAAATTTTACTTTAGTTTCGTTCTTTTTTTTTTTTTTTGCTATCAGTCATTTTCATTTTTCTTTTGTCTAGTTTTGCATTGCGCAGACTGAGTATAACAATGAACGAAAGCAAAATAAAACGGACGAAACCAACGTAAAAAAGCCAAAAAATGTACCAGTAATTCTTTCGTCCAAATTTTTTAATTTAAAACTTTACGATATCAAATAAAGTGAAGTCAAAAATTAAATGGACAAGTAATTCTTTGTTCCAAATTTCTTTAATAATAAAGTGAAATGAAAAATAAAATGCATTTTGGTTACTTTGGTTTCCCAATAGGCCTATGCTGGCTTTAAGAAAAGATAAAATGGAAATGAATTGAACAAGCATACTCATTTACTATGTAATTAATAATAATTTCCATTAGGCCTACATAAATTAAAATTGTTCTTGTACCGCAGCACAGTCCATGAAATGTCAGTTTGGGGACGGGAAGAGCAAGCCTGTACAATTGTACATAGTTTCTCAACTTCGTGAAGCTTTGATTTGTTACACTTATTTAGCGCAACTGACATCCTAAAATTGTATTTTTGCTTTACACTTGAAAAATCGTTTCAGTTCTTGGGTTTGGTTAAGAAAAACGTACAGCGATTTTTTAGCGAATTTCAAAACCCGTATGAAAATTAACCCTCTGGGCCCTAGAAGCCGATATATCGGCTTTACATTATATACGTTTGAGTTAAGTAAAGAAAACCTTAGGGCCCAGAGGGTTAAGAAACGTTTTGGAGTTTCAGAAAATCGTTTTCTGGTTTGAGTGTTGCTTATTATCCCACATGAAATATCCTGTTTGGTGCGTTTTCAACATGGCCGCCAAGGTTCCGTTCAGATTTCACGGAGGTGCTTCTGCTTTGTTCGTCATTGAAAATCACAAGAAACATGAAGTGCACTATAAAAAAAATTTAAATAGCAACCATAACACAAAACTAAAACTGAAAAGCAGTCTATAAACCTTTACACTATCGCTGACCAGGTGAGAACAACGTTAAGTAGCTTACCTAACGCTGACCTTCTGACATGTTTTCTCAAAACGGGGATTTTCAATTTTAGTTCATTACCGCCCGTAATGAGAAAAAGTGATTCTCTAAAACAATTAGTCATTCACTTGATTTTTTTCTGTGCAACTTAATGAATATCTATTGCGTGCAAGTAGTTGTAGGTTACTCCAAAAGGTAAAATAAAACTGAAAATAAAAATAATTTTTTCAACAAATAATTATTACCCTGTTTGAACTTGGGTCGAATTTTTGCCGAGTTTGAGCCGGGTCAAAAATAGCATTACCCGGATTGGGTAGGATATTAATCAGGACTCAGTCGAACCCTAATTATCATTCATTCAACTTGGATGAAAACAGTCGTAGCTTTAACTCACCCAAAAATATTATATGCCACCACAAAATGTGTTTCATAAAAAAAAAGCCATTGCCCACACTTGAAAAATCGTGAATAAAAAATAATAAAATAACATCAATTTTTTAGGACCACGCTTGTGGAGAACCGTCCCCCAGGAGCAAATTAACTTTTAGTGGTCTTAAACTAAAGATTTCCTACCTTGCACAAGAGTGTGGCACCCCTCATACGGGTCTCTTCCATTCCAACAGGATCTGATGGCACAATACCCTCTAGCAACTTGGATAGCAAAGGAAATAGTACCTACAGTAACAATGAAACATACCCTAATTTGTTAGTTATATTAAGATGTTATATTAAGAAGGCATATTAAGATGTCGACATCGTAATTAAGAAATCAGCATTTTGCCAGACCCCTGAACGGCCGGCTGAATATTGTTTCTTTTGCCTATGAAAACATACGTAACCTATTAATTTTGCATTCATTGGCTAAGTGGATGTCTCGCCCTGGAGGTTTTTTAGTTGCTTGTGGCCGCCTGCTCCGTAAACCCACTGCGCCTGTGCAGCGCAGACCTCCTCTATAAAACCGAGTGAACGAAGGCTCTCGTCATTTATTTTCCTATCGATACGTCAGGCGGTGACTCGAGGGGAGGCAGGGCAGGTGAAGGTTTTGTATGTTTCCCTAGGCAAAAGAAACAATTTTTAGCCGGCCCGTTCGGGGGAAGGAAGGTCGGCAAAATGCTGTTTCTTGTTGCTGGCGTGGAAAACATCAATAACCTGCTAATTTTGCATTAACAGGAGACCTCGTCAAAGTAAAGGTGGCGGGCACCGCCTTGACGGGTGCCCTGGGTTACGAGCAAGCCCTTCTCCCCCAAAAATGTCACAAATTTCGCACTTTATTCAGAACAAGATGGAAACAGGATTATTGATTGGTTCTCTTTTGTAAGAATTGGTGGCCCTGAAAAGGACCGTTGGTTTAGAGGTAAGGTCCTGCTTTCGTCTTGAGGGAATGGATTGCTTCTGTTTCCATCTGGAGAGAACGGTTTGCTTCTGCTTTGTTCTGAGTGCTTAAGGGTGTTGATCATACTTCTGGCTGCGACAATTGGTCTTAGCCAGTGTAGTTCGTCAGCTTACATCGTCATATCTCTCGGATAGTGGGACGTGAAGGTGGAAGCGCTTCGCCAAGATGCTGCAGAAAGGATTTCTTGGATTGGGATGGCGTTATGCCCATGATGCCGAGACTGTGCTGCCACTCTCATGCCGTCGCTGGAGCAGTCATTGTTGTCGTAGGCTGCGTGGATGGTTTTATTAATCCATTTAGCTACTATCGTTGCTGAAGTTTCGCCCGAGTTCTTGTCAAAGGGAAAGAAGAGTTGGTTTCTTCCTTTCTGGATCTCGTCGTGTTTGGTTCGGGTTAAGTACAAACGGAGTGCATGGACGGGGCAAAGTTGGCATTCCGGCTCATTCCCGAGTATGTTCGTCAAGGCATGTATGATTATGGGTTTTTACGGCTCGGAGAGTTTTTGCATTTTAGCCCGAAAACTGGCTTGAGGCATTAAAGAATACTAAACCCTCCAACAATTAATTTTTTTATCGATAGTTTAGATACTGGAATTAATGTTAATAGTCAACCGACGTCAATAGGTGTCATTGTTTAAGCCGTACAAATTTTTACACCACCCGATTTACGCAGACGATGCACAAGCTCTGGAGAAAATCCCGTTTGAGCGACGCGTCATGACGTCAAGACTTTTAAGGCGCCTTCCAGCTGTCTGCGTGACCTGCATGTGCGCCAGAAACAAAACGGCATCGCCTGGGACATCGTTTCCGGTTAGCGCGTTCGCCGCTAAAACATCATGCCGTCGTACATAGCGAAGGAGTGTAAAAGTTCGTCAAACCACAAAATGAGTTTGTTCAGCTTACCGAATGCCGAAAAAGATGCCACCCGGCTGCGGAAGTGGTTGGATGTTACTACTGGAAACACTGGCGTTACAGGTTCAAACTGATAAAGCTGCAACGAATTGACATCGTCAGCGTTGTTGGTAGCCATGTTTGTTTACACGCAGAGACTAGATTGCGCGCGCTGCACGATGGGAAGGGATGCGCTCCCCAATTTCCGTTAAATGTCACGCTGCGTCACGAAACCTCCACAGTCGCGAGCTCTCGTAGTGTTACGTTTGGTTGGGTGTCTTAAAAAACGCAGTTATTTTAATTTATTACGACGTAAGTAATAAGGCAAGCGACATTTTATAAGTTTTGAAGGGGTTTTTAGGGTCTTAGCTATCATTAAAAAAATTGGAAAAGTGAGGGTTTAGTATTCCTTTAAGGTCACGGACTGAAAATGCAGAAAGCCGGTAAGCAGAAAGTGCTTGGATTTCATTGCAAGGAAGACTTGCTGCCAGGGTGATAAGGAAAACAGTTTTGCGTGTGCGGAGGTACATTGAGCTGTTTTGCATGGGTTCGTAAGAAGGTTGCATCAACGATTGGAGGATGATGGTAAGGTCCCAATCGGGAAATAAGCGTCTTGTGGCTGGAATTTCCATTTCAAAAGATTTGACAAGGGCTGAAATTCGGTAGTCTTCAATGAGAGGTGTTGAAAAATGTCACACGAGACTCACAAAAACGCACACTTTCACAACGAAGATAGTCTACTAACTGCAAATTTTCAACTGTCGTTAGTAGACAACTATTGTTAGTAGACTATCTTCATTGTGAAAGTGTGCGTTTTTATGAGTCTCGTGTGACATTTTTCAATCGTTGTAGTGTTTCACAGTATGATGAATAACGGTGTTTTTACTGAGAGAGGTGTTTTTTGCTGCCTTGAACACGGAGTTAAGTGAGGAGCGATAGACAAGAATAGTGGAGCCCTTAAGTCCTTCTTTGAATAGGAACTTCAAGAGGCTTGTAGTTGGGGGTTGATTGGATTAACCTTCCCTGTGTCACACCAATCAAACCACTTCATCCAGTGACTGTCCTCATCTTCATGCATTTCTGCCTTCTTGAGGAGTTTGATGATAGCAGCCACCCATGAAGGTTTAGAGTGGGTAGGTTTGGATGGAGCTTGGTTCCTTTCTGTTGGGGCAGAAGATCTGGTAGAAGAGGTAGACTTCTTGGAGTGTAGACTGTGAGGTTTTGAAGGTGGGGAAACCACGCTGCTGATGGCCAGAGGGGTGCAATCAGGAGGAAGAGGCTTTGTGAAAGGGATTTTTTTTTTGTATAACTTGCGGGAGAAGCTTGAACGGGGGGGAAAGGTATGTGGAGAGGTTCTGCCACGGAAAGGTTAGGGCGTCACGGTCTACTACTGTTGCCTTTTCGTCCGGGATTGGACTGATGAAGTGGGGAAGCATGGCGCTGTGCTTTGTGGCGAATAGGTTTATCATTGGAGTGCCCCAGATGTTGAAAATATATTCGCAAATGGATTTCTTGACGGTCCACGCGGCTGTTGGTGGGTTCTAGCGAGCTAGAGAGTCCGCAATTACATTTCTGTTCCCTGGGATGTATAGGGGAAGTAATGTGATGTTGAGCTTGATGCAGAGTTGAAAAATGGTCGAAGTTACTTAGTGGAGTCTGCATGACTTCGTTTTGCTTTCCTTCCATATACAGGTGATTCCAGTTGTTTGCTTGAACTTGGACAACCTGGTTTTGGACCTTGTGCTGAAAATGTAGGAGTGCCATTAGAACAGCTTCGAGTTCCAAGATGTTGATGTGTTCTTGTTCCTGTGGGGACCAGAGACCGGATGCTTCGTGATGGCCGATATGGGCTCCCCAGCCTTCTTGAGAGGTGTCCGTTAGTAGCAATAGGTATGGAAAGGGTTCGTGAAGGGGGACATATTGAGATAGGTTCTTGGTGTCCGACCACCAGAGAAGGGTTTCGAGCGGGAAGTCCAGGTCCAAATGATGTTTTTGGTCCGGGTGGTCCTGAAGAGTTCTCCATTTGTGGATTCGATGGTGGTGAAAGGGTCTGACCATCCAACGTCAGTAGGCAAAAGATTCGCCACGGAGTCCAATTTCCCTATGAGAGAGTTCAGTTCTCTGAGAGAGTGGAAGGGTTGAGACGGAATTGACGTGTGTGGATGATGAGGTCTTCCATCCTGTCTGGGGAAGGCATCACTATTGCACATTTTATATTGAATGATACTCCCAGAAAATGAAGGCCTGTGCTAGACTGATTCTTGACTTCATTAGGTTTATGCCAAAGCCTATTTGATCGAGAAGTTTGATTTTTAGGTCCCTGTCGGTTTCCAACTTGAGGTGGTTTTGACAGTTCAACGCCCAGTCGTCCAGGTAAGCGCTTGCTTGAATTTGGAGCTGGTGAATTCTTGCTAGAATTGTAACACGCTATTTACGCATAGCAGGGCGCAACACGAGTGAACGCTTGTGGTGCACCTTGCAGTACATAAGCTGCTTGGCATCCAGTCAACAACTTCCGCCCAAACCGGAACTTGGCCGAACGCCAACAGCTGGATAACGAGCCAGCCCTCTGTACAAACAAGTTAGGACCGGCTCGCACCTGTTAGCAGTTCGCAACTTAATGCCTCAGGCGACTTCTTTTGTTTGCCCCCCCCCCCCCCCCTAAATACGAGGGTTCAGACAACAGAAAAGGTTGTCTCCCTGGACTTTGCTAAGGATTAGACCATGCTGCAACTTGAGTTTAATGCCTAATATGTGTTCTAGTGCATAGACCCCTAGCTATGCAATAAGGAGTAAATTGGGTTTGAGATTATTCTTGGATTCAATCGTCTACTCCTTGAGTACGTCACAGAATTGGTTTCAAAGTGAGCGTGAAAATTCTGGGGGCGGCGTTAAGGCCGAACGGGAGGCAATGGAACTCGAAAACTTTCCGATTGAACATCAAGCGAAAACGGTGTCGAACTGAAGAGTGCAGCGGGACGTGAAGGTACGCGTCCTCCAATCGATCGAAACTGTCCAGTCGTTTTGCTTGAGGGAATAACGGATGGATTCCAGCATTACCATTTTGAAATGTTCGTTGGCCATGAGTTTGTTGAGAGGATTTAAGTTGAAAAACAAACGACTCCCCCCCGATTTTTTGGGTCACAGGCTAATGGTCGCTGGTACTGGGTTGGGGCATACTTGAATGGCTTCCTTGGATAACAAGGATTGGATTTTTGTTGAAAGGTCTTGACTGACTCGTGGGGCAAAATGCCAAGGCAGGGTTGAAGCTAAAACAGGTTTGGAGTTGAAAATTGGTTGAAAGCCATATTGAATGATCAAAAGAATTTCTTGGTAAGTTGGTTGGATGTCAATTCTTGACAGGCTGGTAGAAGATGATGAAGTCTTGCTCCCACAGGGAACGTGGATGGGTGAATGGTGTCATTGGCCTTTCCGAAAGGAGCTTCTCCCTCTCGAGGAAGAGTAGCGCCTGCAGTCGGGAGTTGAGGTCCTCTTGTGTTGTCCTTTCGCTGCGGCAGGCGGGCAGAAGCGAGAAGGGCTGGTCTTTCCGAAAGGGCTGATTTTGTCGCTGGGATTGATTGCTTTTGTTACGCCCGGAGTCAGTGGATGGAGTTCTTGGTTTGTTCCAGTGATCCATCGGGGGTTGACCTGTGGAAGGTCTGGGATTCTTCTAGCGAGGGCCTTGAAAAGGCTGGTTAAATTTCTGAGGTTTGGGTTTCCGGGACACATTGAAATGGGGAGCGAGAGTTGGGCCCCGAAAAAAGGGTTTCTGTCTCGTGGATTGGTTGATTGCGAAGACGGTGCTTCGTAGAGTACTTCAAGTTTGTGGCGGTGCTGAGCGCAATATCCCTCAGCATTAAAACGTTGTTGAAGAGAGCCTTTGTGGACCAGTTCAAAGCGTGTAAAGTGGCGAAGCTTGCTTTCTCTAAGAGCAGGGAAATGAGGGACGAAAGGGACTTGACGTCCGCAGGGCTTGGATCGACCGAAAGCTTCTCGCACAGCGGTGACAGAGGTGTGGAGGACGTCCCCGCCTGGGGTGCGGCACGTAGGCCCATCCATAAGCATTTGTCGTTGTCAAAAAGTACGTGTCGGAATTTCCACTCTTCTCAGAATGGAGGAAGGTCCCGAATACAGTTTAACTTCGGCATTTAAAATTTCACATTCAGTATAAGTGTCGAAGTTGCAAGCGTTGGTTGATCCGTCACCGAAAGGGCAAAAGAAACTTGTTTCTCTTCCGGTCCGTCGAGCAGGGAGTTCCTTATCCAATTCCAGCGGGTCGCCCTTGCCGAGAATGGCGCCTCCATTGCATAAAAGGCAGGTTAGTAAAGTCAGTCGACTGGCCTAAAAGATTGTGGGGTTTAGTGTCACAATCACGGAGAGCAAAGCCGAAACCAGTTTTCAATCCGCGATTAATAACTGGTGCATCAATAGACTGATGGCTTGTACAGGAAACAGTCAGTTACGGTGTCCTCGACCAATTCTGTGACGTACTCAGACGATTGAATCCAAGAATAATCTCAAACCCATCGCAGGCGGGTCATCGGAGGCGGCATTATCCAGGAAGTGAATGCGTTTGCCTGCATCTGTGGACGAAAAGGTGACTGCGAGCTGGAAGTAAAAGTGCTGGCGGAAGTGAAAGCACATTTCCGGTTTGTTGCATTGCAGACGCAGAGTACGTGCAGTTTCCGGCATCGGCATCCTTTGCAGGGTTGTTGGATGAAAGACGAGTTATCTTCGACTCATGATGGGATGAGTGTGAAGAGCGTTTACGGCTCTGATGGCTTGAAGTTGAAACGACCCATTGACCGGTGTATTCACAGGGTACCGATGAAGTGCAAGACGGTGGCGGGTGAGGGTTCGGAACGGTTAGCTTTCGAACAGCTTTCTCAACCAGACGGTTAACTTCACTGTGAGTGACAGAATGACTGGCTTGCCGGGAAGACCAAGACGAAAAATCAAGCGGCGATTTTGGAGAGAGGCTAGTGTTTAGGATCTCCGAAGCCCGACGATAGTTGCGCTTGGCATCAACATAACGATCTTTTGCTGCACGAAGTTCTTCAAGTGCGTCGAAGTCGAAAGCTGGTAGAGTGGGTTGTCCTCCCTGCAACGGTGAGACGTCGTTGGTATCAGCAGGTCTGATGGAAAGGTCCAGCGGAGCCGAGGTGGCGGGAACAGTGAGATCCAAAGCTGAAAGCAGGCGAGCAGAGGCGTCGAGAGCAGCAGTCAGCATGAGCTTGAGTGACAGCAGCGGTGGGTGGAAGAGACGGCACGGTATCGTCCAACCCGGGAGAGGCGGTCGTCTTTTTTGGTACAATGGTCAGCTTCTTCTCTTCAAAGGGGAAAATTCTATTTACGGAAGCGAAAGCGGGAGACAAGGTGGCATGGAGGCAGCCTTGAAGGAAAATGAATGAATAGCCTTCACGCACTCTATTTTATAGAGGAGGGCTTCGCCGCGCAGGCACAGTGGGTTTACGGAACAGGCAGATACAAGCAACTAAAAATCCTCCAGGGAGACACATCCATTGGGACAATGAATGCAAAATTAACAGGTTGTGGATGTTTTCCACTCCGGCAACGAGAAACACAAAATTATTGTTGGGAAGCCAACATCGCAGACATTATGTAACAAAATAACTACGAGCAGAATAGTAGTGCATGTTGGACAAAATAAGGTATATAGGGTTAAGCTTAGTTAAATCCAGATCATGTACTTGATCGCATAATTACAGATTTTTCCACTATGAAATTCATCCTCAGACAGAAGTAAAGTTGGACGGTGTTATGCAAAAAGAAACCAACCCACATCGTATTAAAAAATCGAGTTAGCACACTCCCGTAATGCTCCAAGAGTCCCTTTGCATTAAGCAAAAAAGAACAAGCCTCTCCTGGAAGTTGCTGTCATCTAGCGGTAGTAGAACCAACCAACATCCCAAATTGCCTGACTTTGGATTTTGCAAAAAGGAACCAAGTCCTGTATTTCCAATACAGTAGCCATATGAATAAAGCGTGACATTAATAGGTGACGCGAATAAGTTCAAACCACGGATAAATGCAAATTATTACCGGCAGCATTTGACAGTGAGTGGTTGGCTCTGCAGCCGATGGCCAAGTTGCCCGGGACCAAGACAAAACAAATCTGTCAACAGCGTGAATTCTGCACCGGTTTAAACGTTGCAAGGTGCTTTTTAACGATGTCTTCTCTTGCTGGCTAGAGCCAAAATGAAACTGACAAACAAATAGCTAGTAGCATCCAACTATGTCACAGTCCTCCCTGTTTTTTGCAAGGAAACTTTAACCATGTCATAAAAATAATCAGTTTCGTTTTTATGTTTTTATGAAATCTATCATAAAAATTGCTTGTAAAGGGGGGGGGGGGGGGCATATGTTCACTCATTGCTTATAATGTTATAAAAAATTATTTTCAACTGGGCCTAAACATTTTAAGGTATACTACTTAATTTTATATAAAAAAAAACGACCTAATCCTAAAAAAATTTGAATAATGAGAGAAGCGAAATTCCTCCATCACCTGAAGACACCTTGCTTAAAAAGTGGCTGAAAGTGAACTGGTTTCACATAAGAAAGATAAAATTAATAAAAAATGAACCGTACAGACTGTTTGCCAACAACTACTTTTTTTTTTAATTGACATCCAACGCCATGCACCTGGACCCACACACCTAATAATCCTAGCCTGGACAACCGCAAGAGAGTAGTGATTTTTCATCATCTTTAATTCCTCTGTGGCCTAATGGTTATCCTATATCGGTTCCCAAACTGAACGATTTGAAGTCAATGATGTATCTCATACCACCAGAGCAGCAAAGTACTTTTACACAGGTCTAGTTCGCTACAACAACATTGTACATGATATTAATGAATTTGATGAAAACCCCGATTTTGAGCTGGAGTTCAATCTTAATATTTTTACTTAAATAGCTGCTTACATGACACGTTGCTTTTAACATTTTGCTTCAATAGTTTGCATATACCCACTCTGTAGAGTTCAATAACAACAAAAAAATGAGGGTTGGTTCTATGTTGATAAATTGCATTTCCCGATTTCCTTTATTTTGCAAAAAGGAACCACGCCACATTTATGGACATTACTGACGGAATATTGCACATTTCTAAAAAAATGTTTTTTGCCCTTTGATGGACCTAGTGATGTTAACCAATCCTAATTCTAAAATAAGGAAAGGTACTAGGGGGAATTTATTAATGCAACTAATCTTTACACTCTATTTTCTCAAAATGGTGATTGTGTGGGTTGGTTCTTTTTGCATAACACCGTCCAGTTATAAAATGGGTTACGTTTTATCCAACGCCCTCCTCTGATTTTTTGCCAATTTTACTGAAAAAGCGTATGGGCGTATGCAGTAAATAAACTATTTATGATAAATCTTTAAGTTATCACTTACTTCTTTTTAAAGCAGTACCAAAAGTGTTCCAGTACTGCGTTAAAAAGAAGTAAGTGATAATGAACGAAAACTGAAGTAAATCATCCATACCATCGGTATTTGAAGTCATCTTTAAGTTGCTGCATATGAGCCTTTTTTTAAGATAGACATTAGCCAAACCACACTTTTGTTGTATTTATGATACTTTACAATGACAATATGATGAAGCAAAGATCTGAACAGTTTTCCCGCTGGGATACGTGTGTAGACTGAAAACAAAGCACTCATTGAACCATAGTTAGCACAACAGTATTTTAAATTAAAAAGACCAAACCGAGTTTAGGTTTCAGTCAATGACTCAAGAGAAATATAAAGGAATATCAACGTTTTATATGGTGAGCAAACATTTAACTTTACCTGAAATTGGCCCAGAAAGTATATGTAGCCTACAGTAGTACCAGAAATAAAAGTACTGTACCATGCACTACACGAGTGATGGTATTTTTACCATTATCAGTGCTATAGCCAAAAACTTCCCTACACTTACTTTGTTGAAGCATGCTTCCCATTCTAAAGGTGAAAGCATCTGAAGGTCATGGACAAGTAGCGCCCTCTGCAAGTAAGTGACGGCTGAGGTTCTAACGGCACGTCTCGTATCACAGCAAAGCCTTGCAATTCCTAGAGAGAAAACGATGCACACCAATATCATTCTTACTGCCACAAGAAAACTCAAGCTAAAGAACAATCATAATGTTGGTTGAGGGTCCTTCACTGAACTCATTCGTTGCCGGATTAACGATATTCATCATTCTTTAAGTTGGATTTATTTTATTCTAAAAATATATTTGTAAGGCCGTGTAAAGTAAAAATGTCTAGCTTACAGGTGCAGGTACGAAAATATACATTACCTTTTATTTCTATAGCCCCCCCCCCCCCCAGCTCTTTTATCCCTAGTTCAAAAGTTGGCTTCCCTGTTGGTTAAACCTCCTGTGCATGATCTATAAACGCGGAACGCAGCGATCCCCAGCATCTTTCTTCCAACCCACATGAACCTAGTCATTCGTGGGGAGGCTGGGGTGGGTAAAAGGTAATGTATATTTTCGTAGGGCAAACAAGAACAATTAACCGGGTGGCTTTTATTGCCACGAAATATTGCCACGAAATATCCATTACCTTTTATTTCTATAGCAGACCTCGTCACAGATGGCAGCGGGCTAGGTTCGGAGTACTCGAGCTGATGGCCCCACGGACAGTGTCCGGGTGGAACCAACTAATGTTTTCCTCACCTGGACCCGGGATCCTCAGTCCTATGGGCTGGCAAGCAGGAACAGCAGAAGCCAGGGTAAAAACGTCAAAATACCAGTATACCGGGTTAATTTTGGTTTCTATTGCCCTTTGAAAAAATACATTACCGATTTTTTAGCATTCTTCTTCTCCAATGCTGTTTCAAGTAGAGATTAAACAAGGTTCTTCCGGTTCACTACCTACTGCGCAGCCCCATTGCGCAGCCGCCATCGTATATATAGTCGAAGCAGAGCGACAGAGCTCACTTTTTCGACACCTCTACCCTGCCCAATGGCAATGAGAGGGGAGGAGGGCGGGAGCCAGGTAATGTATTTTTTCAAAGGGCAATAGAAACCAAAATTAACCAGGTAATACTGGTATTTTGACGTTTCTAGTTGCCTTGAAAAAATCTATTACCTATTTTTAGCATTCCCATTGACTTCGTCAAGGCGGTGGGTGCCATTTGATCGGAGTCCCCTCAGGTAGCGACCGGCCCCTAGAACACAAAGGGAATTCCAGCGTGCATAGGGGTCAAAGTACACGGTAGACTGCTACAAAAGGCCCAATGCGGTACAAACCGTCGGCATGGTGAGACATGTCCCGGAGGTAATGGGATGTGAAAACGGTAGGATGGCGCCAAGAGGCCGATTCCATGGTGTCCGTGATGGAGATATTGCTGAAGTATGCCCAGGAGGTAGAAATTGCATCAAGTTCATGTGCTGTGACTTTAATACCTTCCGTGACACAGTTGACACCAATAGCGTCGTAGGCCTGGAGAATTACAGTCTTGATCCAGGAGGCAATCATGCGAGAGGTGGTTTCCCCATCTTGCTGCTGAATAGAAGAAAAAGTTGAGTACGGTACCTCCGTATAGAATGGGACGGGACGCTTTTAGGTAGAAGCAGACGGCTCGTACAGGACAGAGAGTTCTCTCTTGATCATCGCCCAAGATGCTGGAGAGAGACGGGATGATGAAGGGGTGAGTTCGGTCAGTGGGTTTTTGGGTCTTCGCTTGGAATGAGGAGCAAGGCGTAAGGGTAACGCCTTTGAAACCCGGTAGAAAAAAAACAATCTCGTTCCCTGGCGGAAAGGGCCTGCAGCTCGCTGCAGCGGAAGCATGCGGCGAGGGCGACGAGAAATACGGTCTTCCTGGTGAGATGCCTAAGTGGTGCGGAGACCAAGGGTTCGTAGGGGGCAGCCATTAAGGCTGTTAACACGATGGAAAGGTCCCAGTCGAGGAACTTCTTGGGGACACGAGGACGATCTAGTTGGAATGAGTGAATCAGAGATGAGATCTTGTAATCTGTGAGGAGTTCGGTATTCCTGGCTGCTTTGAAGACGGCGTTCAGGGCTGAACTATAGACTAAGATGGTAGATCCTTTCAATCCCTCCTTAAACAAAGAGGTTAGGAAGCGGAGGAGGTCGGGCATAGGGGGATGGATTGGATTGACCTGTTGTGTGATACACCAATGAAACCATCGTCTCCAATGGCTGTCGTACATTTTCGTAGTGGAGGATCGGACAGCTCGGGAAGCGATACGAGAGGCCTCGTCTTCAAGAATGCCTGTGAGCGGAGGAGTCGGATGATAGTAGCCACCTGTGAAGGCGTAGCGATGGCAGGTTCGGGTGGTAAATCTGGCCTCGGCCCTGCGAGAGAAGGTTCCGGTCTGCTGGCAGTTGGCGAGGCGAGTCAATGAGGAGAGATAGGAGGAGTGGAAACCATGCAGCGGACGGCCAGTTTGGTGCAATTAGAAGGAACCGTCCCAGACATCCGGCGATCTTGCGAAGGACGAGAGGTAAGAGGTGCGGAGGAGGAAATGCATATGCATGGAGGTGGCTCCAATCGAGGGAGAGGGCATCCACTGCCCACGCACGGGGTCAGGAAGCGGGCTGACAACAAGGGAAGTTTGTTGTTGAATCTCGCGGCAAAGATGTCCACCGCAGGACGTTGCCAAAGGGCAAAGAGAGTTTGGCAAACGGAGGGGTGGAGAGCCCATTCGCCGAGCGGAGGTTTCTTGCGAGAAAGGGAGTCTGCTATGACATTCAGGGATCCTGGAATATGCAGTGGCAGCAAGTGAATGTGATTGGTGATGCAGTGCTGAAAGATCTCGGAGGTTATCTGGTGAAGGGAGTGGGAATGCGTCTCACCGCCCTTGTGGAGGTAAGCTACCGCCGTAGTATTGTCGACGCGAATTTGCACTACTTTGGATGATAGAAAATTCTGAAAATGGCGGAGACTGAGGAGTACTGCCCGAAGTTCGAGGTGGTTGATGTGTTCGGTCCTTCCCGGGGGCCATCGACCGGAGGCTGTTAAATTGTCGACGTGGGCTCCCCAACCTAGTTGTGAGGCATCCGTGAAGAGGTGGAGGTGTGGAGGAGGTTCGTGGAGAGGAACCGATGCGGTGAGGTTCGAGACTTCCATCCACCAGAGGAAGGTTTGTAGTGGGAAGGATGGGTCTAAGGTCCGAGGAGGAAGTCTGGTGGCGGCGGACGAATCGCCACCCCACTGGAGTAGGCGGTAGTGATGGAGAGGTCGCGCCATCCACCTCCCGTAGGGTACCAGGTCTGCAAAGGAATCTATGGCTCCGATGGCGGAGGCGAGGTCCCGGAAAGTGTGTTGGGGTAGACGTAGAAATTCCCTGGCTGATCGGAGGTGTGATGAGATCCGGTCTGGTGACGACATGACTGATCCCAGGCGGAGGTCGAAGGATACTCCTAGCAAGACAAATGCTTGAGCTGGTTGGAGGCGAGATTTGGGGAGGTTGATCCCCAAACCTAGTTGATGAAAAAGTGACACGGCGGAGGCTAGGTTTGTTGACAAAATCCCACAGTTTTGGTGAGAGAGAAGACAGTCGTCGAGAAAGGCATGAATGCGAATGCCTTGCTGGTGGAGGTAAGCCAGAACCGGTCGGAGGACGGCAGTGAAGACTAGAGGGGCAGCATTGAGCCCGAACAGAAGGCAAAGATATTTGTAGATGGTGTTGTCTAGGACGAAATGGAATAGGTGGCGGACAGAGGCATGAAGGGGGATGTGAAGGTAGGCGTCGGCGAGGTCGAGAGAAACGGTCCAGTCGTTGGGTTGTAGTGACTCGCGGATGGAAGCCACTGTTTCCATCTGGAAATGTGGATTGTAAATGAACTGGTTTAGAGATTTCAGAATGAAGATTAACCGGGATCCACCGTTTTTCTTGTCGCATAGAAAGATTTGTCGCTGCAGAACCCTGGGGTGGACGGAGGTTGAACAATGTGAATTGCTTGCTTCTGGACGAGGGCTAGAATTTCCGAGCGAAGAGGTGGTGAGGGACGAGACTGACGTTCCCATGGAGGGTCGCCCACCGGAGGAGGGAAAAGAAACTTCGGTTTGAAGCCGGTGGAGATCATTGAGCGAAGAACGGGATCGGTGGTGATTTGAGTACCATGCTGTGGTGTAGAATTGAAGGCGCCAACCTACTGCCTGTAGGGGAGGCAGAATGTCAATATGAAGGGCGGCTTCTGTGTTTAGAGGGGCGGCCTGAACCGGAGGATGATCGACCCAGGGGACGGCCTCGGCCGCGACCCTGGTGCTTGCTTGGAAAGGGCGAGGCTGAACAAGGAGCCGGAGGCGGAGGGCGGGCGCTCAGAAGACTTGGCATTGGATGGGTTCGGCGGAGCGTCTGGTCTTGGGAGGGATTGATGATGTCGAGATGTACGAGATCCGCCAAAGCGAGGTTTACGAGACATGTCTATGCGGAGCTGCTTTGGGGATGAGACCCCGGAAGACACACTCTGTTTCGTGAATTGGTTGATTCCGGAGGAGGTGGCGAGTGGAGGCATGGAGGTTAGGCGCCGTGTTCAGAGCAACTTCTCGAAGTAGTAACGTAGAGTTAAAGAGAGCCCTGGTGAACCAGTTCATTGCGTGGTAGGTGGCGAAGCAACGCTTGCGAAAAACTTGATTGATTAGGAAGGTGAGCTAACGAGTGTCCTCCAGAGGGCAAGTGTACAGTCGTTCGCAAAACGCGTTAGCGGCGGTACTGAGTATGTCCGCCTGGGAGGCTGCTCTAAGGCCAAGGCAGAGGATGCGATCGTTATCGCGGAGGACGAAGACCGGAACTGTTGCTCGCCGGGAAGGTAGAGCGATGAGCCGAAGTCCAATTTTGAATCAGCTGTCAGGAACTCGGACTGGGGGTAGGTGTAAAAGTTACGAGGGTTGCCAGTACCACCACCAATCGGACGGAAGAAATAATTCTCCCGGCCAGGGCGAGGTGGAGGGTGTTCTTTGTCAAGTTCTAAGGGAAAGCCGTTGCCTAATAAGATACCACCATTACGGAGGAGGGTAGTGAGAAAAGTTGTTACCTGGCCAAGTAACGGAGGCTGAAGAGGCGAATGGTCCCGAAGGCTAAACCCGTAGCCTGTAGCCAAACCCCTGTTCTTGGCAGTATCGGTTGCAGAGGCGGAGGGTTTGTAGAGGAAGCAGTCGGGAATGATTTCTTCCACCGTCTTTAGTAACTCCGGAAGAGGTAATTCTGAAGGATCGAGATCGTTGGGAAATGGAGGATCGGGTAGGCCGAAATCAGAAGGATCCAGTAGGCGGAAATCAGAAGGATCCGGGGAATAGTAGGGGTCGGGGGGGGGGGGGCACCTCAGCCGGTAGTGAAGGGGGTGGCGGCGGTGTAGGAGGTGGAGGATCGACAGAAGCGGAGGACGGCCCTGCGGTGGACGGCTGCGAACAGTAGCGCTTGGGGAGGGAAGCCAACCAAGCGGAGGTATAATCGGGTGTCTTGCGTTTGAAGGTACGCAAGGAAGAGTCCATCAAGGAATGCACTTGGGAGGGCGTAAGAGGCTGATTAGTCCGCTTGGAGGTATTGGATGAGCGAGAGAAAAGGTCCAATGGCAAAGCAGGGGTGGAGTCAAGCTTAGCCGCCACCTTCCGTGCCTTGATTTGCAACATAATGTTCCTTGGTGCGAGCAAGTTCGGTAGAAAGTGACCGGAGGTCGGATGTCCGAGGTGGTTCACCGCACGGAACCGGTGAAGTGGCAGCGGTATTGCACTGCGGAGGGAAGGATTCCGGTAGCAGTGGGTTCGGAGGCGGAGACTCCAGTAAGTCCTGTTCGGTGGTAAGTTCGAGAACCTCCACGTTCTCGAGAGACGAAGGAACAGGAGAGGCGGAAAGGCGAGGAAGGGGGGATTCCCTTAGCGTCCCCTTTGCTCGTGGTATCGAAGCGAAGGCGGAGGCTAGTGCTGGAAGCGGAGCTAAGCACAGCGATCGAACAAAGTGAACAGCGTGGCGGCTAGAGAAGAAAAGGTGAGCTCTGTCGCTCCGCTTCGACTATATACAAGTAAAATGGGGTCTCCTGACCGGCCCAAAAAACCACAAGTGCAAACAAGGACACAATTTTAATTTTCAACCGGTTAACTTCCGGTCTTGGTCACCTACAACGAATAAAACGTCACTAATGATGTACACAATGAACCGTGAAACAACCAGAGAAGTACAAAACATCAAAATGCTGCAGCAACAACAGGAGCCACTCTGAGCTCCACCATTTTGAAAGTGAAGTCACATGACAAGGCTTCAGATTTTATTTACAGGTAATTCTTTAAAGCATTTTTCCCATCTTTCCATTGCATTGAAATTTTTTACGGTATTCATCACACGAGATTTATTTACCGAAATTGTGTATGCCTCCATTTGTAATCTTATCTTTTCTACTGGCTCCCTGTATAGAATTTGGGTTCCACCCACGTTTATAGTATGACGGGTAGCATCAGTTTGTTTCATAACCGCATATGCCATGTCACCCTTGGCAATGGCCCCTTCATGGTCCAATTTGCGTAGGCCCAAAGCCCTTTTACACTGTCCAACGTATATGTAAGGGCATTCTGAACATTTGATTACATATACAACACCTCTGGACGAGTCAAGTTTAGGATTACAAATGGATTCCCTCAAATTCAAACATGTGGGTACATTAAATGTGATGTTATTGGTTTGGCAGTGGGGAGGAGGGGGGGGACTTGGCGAATGGAGCTGGAAATGGTATGAGAGGGGCTGGAAATCACTCTGACTCCAAACTTAGAAAAAACCCGGTGAATATCTTGAAAAAGGCCTGGCAGGAAAGGAATTTTGGTCCAGTCTAGTGGAGGTGTGGGGGGAAGGAGAGTGGTTTGAGCCAGGGTTCTCTCAGGAGGATGCAGGTGTTTACTGATCTCTTTACTAACGATGGCAACCGGATAGCCATTGACAGCAAATTTGTGCCTAATTCGCTTCACTTCAATCAGCTTGTCTTCCATTTTAGTGCAGTGTTGAAAAGACCTCTTAGCTTCACCACTAATGATAGCACGAAGGACTGAAGGTGGGTGAGCCGAGGAATAATGTATTGTTCTAGTTGTTTGGGTTGGTTTAATATGGTGGGTCGTAAAGATCTTCTTCAAGAACTGATCCTTATGCACCCTGATATCCAAAAAGGGCAATGAGCCATCCGCATCCTCCTCTTCCACAGTAAACAACAGGGACGAATGAAACGAGTTAAGTTTACCAAGAATGCAGGCAATATCCGACGAATCGTTGTTATGATCAATTCCACGCAAGTACAACGCATTTATTTCTGGTCACGTTACGTGGACGACATTTTCGCCTGGCTGCGTAATTCATCGGATATTGCCTGCATTCTTGGTAAACTTAACTCGTTTCCTTCATCCCTGTTGTTTACTGTGGAAGAGGAGGATGCGGATGGCTCATTGCCCTTTTTGAATATCGGGGTGCATAAGGATCAGTTCTTGAAGAAGATCTTTACGACCCACCATATTAAACCAACCCAAACAACTATAACAATACATTATTCCTCGGCTCACCCACCTTCAGTCCTTCGTGCTATCATTAGTGGTGAAGCTAAGAGGTCTTTTCAACACTGCACTAAAATGGAAGACAAGCTGATTGAAGTGAAGCGAATTAGGCACAAATTTGCTGTCAATGGCTATCCGGTTGCCATCGTTAGTAAAGAGATCAGTAAAACCTGCATCCTCCTGAGAGAACCCTGGCTCAAACCACTCTCCTTCCCCCCCACACCTCCACTAGACTGGACCAAAATTCCTTTCCTGCCAGGCCTTTTTCAAGGATTCACCGGGTTTTTTAAGTTTGGAGTCAGAGTGATTTCCAGCCCCTCTCATACCATTTCCAGCTCCATTCGCCCAGCCTTCCCTCCTCCCCACTGCCAAACCAATAACATCACATTTAATGTACCCACACGTTTGAATTTGAGGGAATCCATTTGTAATCCTAAACTTGACTCGTCCAGAGGTGTTGTATATGTAATCAAATGTTCAGAATGCCCTTACATATACGTTGGACAGTGTAAAAGGGCTTTGGGCCTACGCAAATTGGACCATGAAGAGGCAATTGCCAAGGGTGACATGGCATATGCGGTTATGAAACACACTGATGCTACCCATCATACTATAAACGTGGGTGGAACCCAAATTCTATACAGGGAGCCAGTAGAAAAGATAAGATTACAAATGGAGGCATACACAATTTCGGTAAATAAATCTCGTGTGATGAATACCGTAAAAAATTTCAATGCAATGGAAAGATGGGAAAAATGCTTTAAAGAATTACCTGTAAATAAAATCTGAAGCCTTGTCATGTGACTTCACTTTCAAAATGGTGGAGTGGCTGCTCCTGTTGTTGCTGCAGCATTTTGATGTTTTTTTATCTTTAATCATTTTTATTGTAAGTATTGATGTTTTGTACTTCTCTGGTTGTTTCACGGTTCATTGTGTACATCATTAGTGACGTTTTATTCGTTGTAGGTGACCAAGACCGGAAGTTAACCGGTTGAAAATTAAAATTGTGTCCTTGTTTGCACTTGTGGTTTTTTGGGCCGGTCAGGATGCCCCATTTTACTTGTACCCTTCAACCACAAATTTAAATTTTATTAATTTCGACTATATATACGATGGAGGCTGCGCAGTAGGTAGCGAACCGGAAGAACCTTGTTTATTCTCTAGTTGTAACAGCATTGGAGAAGGAGAATGCTAAAAAATAGGTAATGGAGTTTTACAAGGCAACTAGAAACAAACGGTTCAACACCAGGGGAAGACAAGGATGCAAGCAACAAACGAATGCCAACCTACCTTGGGTGGGAAGCGAAGCAGTAGGCTGGAGGATCGTGAATGGATGGCCGGACTTGCTTGAAAAGTAATGAGAGGATCGAACCTGGTGGCGCACAAGGCGGAACAGAAATCGTTGTGGAACGGCGTATGAGGTACCAGTGGGGCAGGCATACTGAAGCACGAGGCATGATGGAAGACATCGGGAGAACAGAAACGTGCAGCATCGATATCTGGAGAGCGACACAGCACAGCGGTGGCAGATGCTAGAGTAGTCAAAGAGTTGAGGACAGACAGTCAGTAGATTGCTGAGGAAGGGAGCACAAAGTTGTTGAAATCTTGGGATGGATGTTGAGGGAAACGGCATAAGTGAAAGTGTGAGGAAAACAATGTTCCAACGCCAAGGGAGGATCGTGACGTTCGTTGAAGAATTGGCGTACTATACGAAGTATAAGAAACGTCGCACAAATGGTAAAAGCGGCTTGCAATTACCCCAGGGTATCGATGCACCACGCACGAGGATCGTGATGTTCGTTGGAGAATCGGCGCACTATACGAGGTATAAGGAACGTCGTACAAATAGTAACAGCTGGTTGCGACTACCCCTGGGTGTCTATGCACCACACACCAAGGAATGAACCATTTTCAGATGAGGAGACGAGAGCGAGGGCCAATCGGTCACCGTACTGTGCTGGGGCAGAGTTTGGTGGTGTAAAGAAGCAGGGAAACCGGCCTCTCAGAGTGCGGAGTTATTTGGACGTAAGATGAAAGAAGGCACGGTAGGTAATGAAAGGCGGTTTGTCCGAATAAAAGTAGATAGTCTTCAAAGCCGGGATGAAGTTCCGGGGGGGGGGGGCATTATTTAAAGTGCAAGGTGGAACGGTCCCAAACCTGGACCGAAGACGCAGAATCGGGAACGGATCTTCTCGAGACACAGAGTGGATTCATGAGGAGGGAACGAAGAGGGTGAAGAGGTTGCTAAGGTAGGATCCGAAAACCAAGGGCGACACCTTTAGCTTTCCTTCGGCACGGGGAGCATGGTAGGCTGCGGGTGGAATGATTCGAGTGGCGTAAGATGTCTGTAAAAACAGGTTATGGATGGTGTATCATTGAATTGCCAAACCTAGTACGATGACAAGGTTTGGCACGAAGGAAAAAAGGCTGCCAACTTCCATGTGGCTTCGAGAGGACACGGATTGGATGGAACAACCTGGTTAACTGCGGCCGTGGAAGAAGCTGGAGATGAGGAAGGGAGTCATTCCATGGGGATCGAAGGCAACGTAACTGGATCGGCGGGTAGAACGGACGTGGCAGGCGGAGCAGCCAAAAGTGGAGGTGTGAAATGGAAGGTCGCCGTGGCCGATGGGTCGTCAAATGGAGAAGGCAACGCAGAAGGGGCTGCTGCATAGAGTTCCTGAACCAAGGATGGAGATGGGGATGCCGATTGAGAGCGAGGAACATGAGGAGATCGCAGACGCAATGATGCGGGAGCCCCATGAAGCCGCCTGGTGCGGGATCGACTGCAATAATATTGCCCGCCATGGGAGCGAATATGGTAGAGGCGACAGCCATGGTAGCTTATGTTTTAGGAGACGGTAATTCATCCGTAGGGTGCTGTAATGATCTTGTAAAACATCCAAATCATTTGAAAGGGTGACCACTTCTGATTGAAGGGTGAGGTTGTGGTCTGGGCTGCAGTCGCGGCGAAACGTAGAGAGGCGTTTTCGGTATGTAGGGATAGTAGCGCCGATGAAAATCCTCGGCGGAAGTGAGGATGAAACGAATGTTGGCATCAACATTCTACAAGTCCCGAACCGAAAGCTGGATGCCCCGAGTTAAGGCAGTTCGAATAGTTGAGGCCGAAGGAAACGGGGCCGGTTCAGTGGCTGGTGGCGTCGCAACATTAGGGATCATAGAGGAGACGGATCGAAGAGGAGAATCAGCCATTGAAGATACCTGCTGCAAGACTGGGGACGTTGTGACAGCAGAGGATTGGAGCGGATCGGGAACTGAAGACAACTGGACAGGTGGAAGCCACGGCGGAGCCATGGGGAACCTTACGTTTTTTATCTTAATTCCTTTCTTGATGAACGGTCCCTGCTTGGGACATGACAGTCATGTACGTGGTCGAAAGCCAGACGGTCCCGGGATTGCAGCACAGTCTCGTGACACAGTGGTGGTGGAACGAACTTTGACGGGAGCTGGAGGAACAGAAGAGGCCTTGGAGGAACCGGATCCTGATGATGATGAGAACAGACTTGCCAGAGAGTTCTTTTATGATTCGTAGTTCCAACGGCAGGAACTGCGTTGTCGGAGATGG
Organism: Lithobius niger; assembly: GCA_023313725.1. Taxonomy (NCBI): domain Eukaryota; kingdom Metazoa; phylum Arthropoda; class Chilopoda; order Lithobiomorpha; family Lithobiidae; genus Lithobius; species Lithobius niger. The sequence goes on from JAHWFP010040224.1 coordinate 82,011, forward strand.
ATTTCCTTCCAGAGTGAAGGCGAAATAGTGACAGAAATGGCGCACATAAGATCAGTTCCATTGCCTTGCCGATGGTGTTGGCAACAGGGATGCGGGTCATAATGTTCTTTTGTCCCTGTTGCAAAGCCTAAAGACAAACGCCTTGGGAGTGGGTACATTAGGTGTCTTGTCCAGAGGAAAAGGGTCTTCGGATGACGAAGTCGGAGGACATTATGTAGTAACAGTCATGGCACAACGCTGGATGAGAAGGAACATCAGGGAACCGTTGGAAATTTGAATTTCCGCGCGCTCTGGCAGGTAGAAGAACGACCGCAGGTGGCGAGAAGAGGAAGTGTTACATGTTAAAGTCCCGGATGCGGAGTGGCGCGGCTAGCGGCGGATCGACGACGTCCAGGAACAGGACTGGTCGGAAGGGGCAGACCTCTGGCAGCGGCTTCTGAAAGTAGATGAACTGAGGATACTAGATGAAGAGAGGTCCGGATCGGAGGGAACGGTGAGCCGAAGGACAGCCTCAGGATCAGCAACAGGGGAAGGTGCAAAGTTCAAGGAAGAGAATGTTCAAAGAGACGAGCAGTGGTGCTGTTGACGCGGATCGCCATGCTACGGAATGAAGATGCAGCAAAATATCCCTAAGGGAGGAACATGTCCGTGATCGTCCAAGTCATTGTGGTGAAGGTAGGACTAGGAAACCGGACTAGGAAACCGGAGAAAGGGAGGACTAGGAAACCGAAGTCAGCAGTGCAGGACCGGTAGGTAGTAGCCCGTGAGGGACCGACCAAGGATTCGTACCAAGCAGGCAGGACCGGGACGTTATGTTGACGGAGTGGAGTGATGCCAGGAATGGTCTGTAGAGGTGTCCTAACAATACGCAGAGGGGAGCGTGGCAAAAGCGGTAGAAATCCCGGTGACAGAGGGTATATATCGGAGAAACTGGGAGATCAAGGCTCCACGCAAAGAAGGCTCTGCGATGGCGATGGAACTGAATCCGTAATGACAGGGATCGAGGATGGCGATCCGTGCGGTCCAGGAAAACAACACATCACTGGACTGGAAGATGAATCGCAAAAGGGCCGCCATAATCTTGGAAAAGGGACTGGTAATCGGAGACCCGCTGTTGGGGAGAACGTTGGGACCAGGGTAAGGATGTACCAAATACAAAATTTGCCGAATACCGAATATACAACCGAATACTTAACTTGCCAAATACCGAATACATAACCGAATACTCAACTTGCCGAATACCGAATATATAACCGAATAGTTAAACTACTGAATACCGAATATTCGGCACCAAACAATTATATTTGGCCGAATACCAAATTATTAGGTTCTGTGCCGAATATTGGCCGAATAGGCCGAATAGGCCGAATTATTCTGCCGAATACTTGACCGAATACCTGTAATTTGAACGTATTTGATAATTTTTTCCTTCTTTTAGAAATGCCAGAAGACAATTCCTCACAAACCAAAAACTAAATGCTTAGCTAAACGTTCTTACATTTACACAATTGCATAAATTTATACTAAAAAATATTCGGCCGAATACCAACAAATCTTAACACTATTCGGCCGAAAACCGAATATCACTATTCGGCCAAAATCAGTATTCCGCCGAATACCGAATATCACTATTCAGCCAAAATCAGTATTTGGCCGAATACCGAATACTTGAATTTTTGGCCGAATAGGCTGTATACCGAATAATTACCGAATATTCGGTAGAACCCTAGACCAGGGCTGGGCGATCCTCCCAGAGGAACAGTAGTTAGAGGCGAAGGCAGTATCGAACGACGGGAACGGTTGATGAGAACCAAACCGGCAGAACGTTCCGCAGTGAGGAAACTCCCGGAGAAGATTCGGAAAGATGAAGGAAGGCGGTTGTAGTGACAGACGGATCGTCCTTGACTGGGATTGCTGTAAGGAACCAGGATGCAGCGTCTGGGTGGCGAGGAACGAGGCACCAGGAGAATCGGTGGAATAGGAGGACCAATGGTAACTGGAGGAGCGGTGACAACAGGACGAACGGGCGGTGCATATATCGTGGAATGCGGGGCAGTCTCATCGGTAGGAGGATCAGGTGAAGGAACAGAGTCCCCTCCCAACCCGAAGGATGAGTCTGCATCTGCAACGAGGATCGGCGAGTCCATGAGGATCTGTGATAGAGCTTCAGGAGCAACCATGCGGTACAATTGCCCTAGGAAGAAATATGCTGGGGATCGCTGCGTTCCGCTTTTATAGACGATCCCAGTTCCTGTAATACGCAGGAGATTACGAGACTGACAGGGAAGCCAACTTTTGAACTAGGGATAATAGAGCTCAAGGGGGGGGGGGAATGCTATAGAAATAAAAGGTAATAGATATTTCCGTGGCAATAAAAACTTAAAATTTATTGCAGGTTAAACATTTTTAGTTGGCCCATACCACTAAAATTCATATTTTCACCAAATTTGAATGCTTCCACTATATGTAATTTTAAGTATCTCGAAAAGAGCTTTTGCAGTGGTGAAATTTCATGCCTACAGCTTCAGCCATTCTAGTTAATTCATTGGCAAAGACTACGAAAAAAATATAAGAAGACACAAACAGTATATAAAGAAACTTTCCTATTTTTTGTAGACTAAGCTAACAGAGCCTCACATCTCAAAGAAACGGTATCACTGAAAAAAATAAATAAAAATAAACCCTGGTTGCCTGGTGATTTAATTTTCACCTCCACTCATAATCCAAAGAATTTTATTTATATGGCCCAACATTTTAAAATTCAACACTAAGCGAAATAGGCTATATAGCAGCAATTTTACAGAAAGTAATGCGAACGTGAATCTACTCCATTGTCCTTCAGCCAACTCATCACTTGTCACGAAATACTTGCAACTGGCATTTACAGCGGTTTAAATACGACACGAGTCCAGGAAAATACATATTAACCACCACGATGAACACTTCTCCACTGTTCACTCAAGTTTTCGGTAAAGCTTGCTACTTCTATTCACCTTCGTCAGAAGTTGCACGTACAAAAAATGTCCGAAACATGTTGAATGTTCACAAAATTCAAATGCACGTGCTTGTTCCATTGATGTCTATCTTTCATCTGGATATTCCATTTAGCGTCGAGCTTGGCTGCTAGTGTGGGTGGCACTAATCCGTCAATGCCATCAAATGTTGGCCCTATGAAGTTCATCAACAGATGTTTTAGAGTCGTGAATTGTCTCATTAAAAAGTCATTACCAAAGATTTCGGAGCCCATAATAATGTACATCTGAGAGCTCGGAATCTTTGGCAACGATACGATTCACGACTGTAAAACAACAATGAACATCACAGGGCCGACGACATTGGCAAAGTAGAGCCGCACAAACTAGTAGCCAAACTTGACGCCAAATGGGATATCCAGATGAAAGATACAGATCAGTGATCCTACAGAACAAGCGTGTGCATTTGAGTTTTGTAAACTTTAACATGTAGTTTCGGACGTTTATTGTGTGTGTTGTGCAAATTCTAAAGAAGGTGAACAGGGTTGGCAGCTTCACTGAAAATTTCTGCGAACATTGGAGAAATGTTCATCGTGGTGGTTAATGTGTATTTTCCTGGACTCATCACTTATGCAGCACAACTGATGAATCTTGAATGGCACATCTTTCGAGTTGAAAGATGAAAATTCTGAATAACCGTACAGATGGGCTAAATCGGCTATGGAAGAAAGGTCAGAGTTAGAATTTCATTATTATAATTGATAAGTACCATACTTCGATTCTCTGCTCGAGGAATGCAACATTATGATCGAACAAAAAATTAAGTGGAATCATATCCGCATTACATGACTAAAGGAAAACAAATTTGCGTGACACCATAGTTTGTTAGTTTAGAATGCAGCCAAAATGCCTTTAACTGTTTAAACTAGAACAATACACTGAACAGGCTTTAACACATGAACTATACCTTGTAGGAGAGGACACCAGCACTTCGTCCAGAGGCTGCCACCAACAACTTCTTCAGACATTTCATTTTTCAACTTTTCAGCATACTGAAGACTTTCATCTCCCGTAGAGTTCTCGGTGGAAGACAATATTTGCGAGCGCTCTTCTTCCGCCCAAGAACTAAATACTGATGCTGCTCGTGTGTGAAGAGTATGCATCAGGTCCAGTAACTAAAAAAGATAATAACAAGAGTCTAACTAAAAAGCACAAATGCCCCTAAATACAGTGATATATAACGAGTTTAATATAATGAAAACAGGTTCGTGCTCGATCTGAATATTATTTGTATGCTACATACAAAAAAAAAGTTACAGACAGTAGTAAATTTGAACAAAAAAAACTATCAGCTTAATTTTCTAACTTACTTGAATTGATAACTGGTGGTAAGTGCCAGGGAGTTCCTCTGCCTCATCTTCATCATCTGCTTGATAAGCAGAGTTACCGCTAGGGCTACGGCGTGTCGACCGCTTACCCGACTGAGGTTCATCCCGACTGCGCCGAGAGTTTTTGGTAGCTTTGCGTTCTTTTCCGTCACGATACTTCCCATTCCGTTTTTCTTGTACATTTTTACCTTTACATATTAAAAAGGAAATAAATTATGTTATATTCTCAATATCCAACTATAAAAATAGCAGAAACTGATTATCTGGTAAAGCTGAGCCGATACTACTACCATCTCGGTGCGGCTACTGAACCACCCTTTTTTTTTTGGTCTTGTAACACAAGTCAACTTTCATCCCAAAATGAAAATCGTTGCACTAGTGTAATGGTGAGAATATAATATAGAAACTTGGACCCACCAAGTTTTCACCACTGAAAGTAGGAATATCGGACCCAAAATGGCTGCAACCAATTTCTTAATTCTCATCCCAACCCTAATCACTCATCTAACTGACAACTTAACGGGGATCAGATAAGTTTGAGTTTTGGCCCCTATATCACCCTCAATGGTGAGAACAGATATTTCTGAGTTACCACATTTTCGTCATCCAGTCATCAGTTGTGAGGCCACTGCCAAAACATTCAAGCACATCTTGCAATTTTAAAGAGTTTATTATGACTGCAGTTAGGAGTAAACCTTTATTTTAGCAAAATAACAGACGGAACTTATTTTCACTTATTTGTGAGAGACTGAGACCGTTTCACTTCCAGTGGTGTGAAACCACTTTTATTATATTTCAGCCCAATTCAACGGTGAACAATAAGTGGAGCATCATCTGTATCATCAACATTATGTGTCATTTTGCTTTCAACACTATTACTTCACCATTGTTACTTGCCCACTAACTATGTGGAACAACTGATCTTTGCTGCTAACTGCTTCCCAAAAGTCAAAAGCCATACAAGGCACTAGTGGAGTAAAATGTGAATGAATGCCAAATTTCAACCAGATCAGTCACATAAATTATTTACTTGACCAGTATTAGCTAGTAATAAGCTTTGATTAACTCTCATTAACTCTTTACTTCACGGACATTTACGAGAACTTTCATCCCCATTTCTTCGTGAAAATTACCAGTTTCTCCACAATTGAGCATCACAGTTGAAAATTAAGCTGTAACTTTTCAACTGTTCGCAAGTTTTAATTTTAAAACATCCAGGCAGCTTCAATACCATGACTTAAAAAATGTAATTAACTGCTTAATAATTATGTCTCAGTAATCTACAAACTATTCCTTTGGGATTTCTAAACCCACTGTTATTTTGATTTTGTCATATTTTTCCGAAAGTAGAGAGCGTGGCATTCTCAGGGGCTCATACGCGCCTTGGAAACTTGTTCATAGTGGTGTTCCAAAGGGGTCAGTGATTGGTCCTTTACTTTTTAATATTTTTATGTCTGATCTTGCAGCCAAACTTGGTGCTAACAATACTAGTTACGCTGATGACTTCAACCTGTTGGGCCCTCTTGACAGATCTCTGGAAGTTGCTCTCGAGTATGTTCAATCATAGACCATGAAAACCTTTTATTCACTTAACCCAGCGAAATGGATCGTTTTACACTTTGGGTTAAATAATCCACACAAAGGTTATTGCATTTCTGATGTGCCGCTTTCTGCCAGTTCTTCTCACCGTGACCTTGGTATAACTATTGACGACAAACTCAAGTTTGACATTAATACCGATGTGGCTACTCACAAAGCTTTCCAAATGGCTCATTATGTTTTATAAAAAGTTTTTTTTTTTGATACTACTGTACTTCTTTTGCCTTGTTGTACAAGACCTTTGTGAGCCAATTACTGCTCACAAATTAGACGACCTTTTTATGCTGCGCACTTTGACAAACTAGAAAATTGCCAACGTAAACTTCCGAAGTGGTATTCCTCTATTCGTCACCTTCCGTACAATGAACGACTCAAACAGCTCAATACTCCTTCACTTCGTGAGAGGTTTGATAGGGGTGATCTCATCATTAACTATCAGTTACTGTCGGGTTCCTTCTCCAATAACCCTTCCTGTTTTTTAATCGTAATTTCAACAGTAACCGAGACCACAGCTTAAAATTGCAGGGTTTTGTTTCGAGACTTAACTGCCGGCAATTCTTCTTCACTGAAAGGACTGTTTGTCCATGGACCATGGAACTCCCTCCTGGAGCACATTGTTTTGGCTTCATCTCTTAACAGTTTCAAGGCTCAACTTGACTTTTGGAAGCACTGATTTGCTTTGGGGTTCTTGGGGGGTGGGATGCTTCATAAGCCTTGGCTTTGCACTGTCACCTGTCTAATCTAAGTAATTAGACGAAAATCAAAAACGTTTAAAAATTAATTTGTATTCAAATGGCAGCTTTCTATTGTCATTTTAGTAAACCCCATCAATCGGCACAATTAGAAAGCTTTCTGTCCCAATAAAATTAGCATTCAACAGCAGAAAATATTTCACGACAAAGCAGTAGTTGCTACTTCGCCCACGCATGGTTGTATACACTTCACTTGACATAATTTCATCACACTTCTGGATATACAGTTTAAAAACACACTAACTGTTTGATAGAGCCGCGTTTGTCATGGTTCAAATTTTTGTTGTTTATATGCTACAATTCGGTAAGCCTTTATTACGAGACAACGTGACCAGATTCCAACCTACGATTTGCACGGTTCAAATAATCAAAAAAGGTGTCTGTCATAAAAGATTAGCAAATCTTGCACCATGATTATCACTGATGCCTAGGCCTATTGTGTTGCCTTTACGTAAGTATAGACATCGGTATCAGATTCGAGAAAGTGGTAAGAAAAGTATTACTTTTAGGATAAAAACAAAACGCTCTCAAACCTAATACAACAAAAGATTTATCGCAACTACTTTTTTTAGGCCAAGTTTGGGAGTTTTCATTACCAGAGGTAAAATTTGTTTATCAGCACAATCTATTTCTCTTAGTGTAGTCGGTTGTCCGTGAATACGTGTCAACAATGGCCGGCTCCACAACAAATGAAAACAGCAAATAGCATTGTTAGTCACAAATTCAAAGTTCATAATAATAAGTGTCAACAGTGGGTGGCTCCAAAACAAAATATAAACAGAAATAGCATTGTTAGTCTCAATGAAATCGGTGAGATACGGCAGTGATTGTCTTACCAACGGATGGGCAAGAGAGGGAATGGGGGAAGTGAGCGTGGAGGGGGGGGGGGTAGGTAGGGGAGGTGGCTGTTTGCAAGAACGGCGTATGTTAAGCAGGGGTCAACGAGTTTTAACTGGTTTCCCTATTTTGTACAAAGTCACTCAATGGGTGTATTGTTTATTACATGTTTTATGTATTCTTTTACTAAATTTTCCTCTACATTATTTACAAATTTCAGCCACGTATATTTTTCTTTTTACAGAACAGAATTACAAAATTAGAACCCTGGTTTTCTTGTAAGTTCTTAAAACAAGGGAAAATGACCAAGAACCAACATATACAAATTTTTCTCAGGATAACAATAAGCTTTTTTTTTAGTCACAAATTCAGAAGCAAAGTTTCTTACCACCATTTAGACTGGCTTCCACAAATGTCCGTATACAGTGAACACAGCTTTCGAAGTTCTCTGGCGTAATATGAGCAACATCTCGTACCAGAAATGCCAGGGATTCACAAGCTTTTACAAAAGCGCTTGTGTCATGGGTCAGAAGTTCCCTCTGGAAAATAATGTTGTACTGGTTGACTGGCAATGGACGGACTGGCACAGTCTCAATTTCACCTGCTTTACCGACCTGGAAAAAAATACTTATAAGTTATAATAAATACTGAAGTCGTCTGGTTTTGCAACTACAGTAATTTATTAGACAACCCCAGTGTATGAAGTCCCTTTGTATGCTCCAGATTTTAACAAAAATGTGCTTGTTGGGTAGCATGGGGATTGAAGGCCGGATTTATAGCTTAGCAAGAGAGGCAATTGCCGCAAGCCCCCTTTTATTCAAAAATAAAATATGGCAATTAAAACATTACTTCTATTTAATATACTAAAAAAACTCCAAAATACCAGTATTACCTGGTTGATTTTGGTTTCTATTGCTTTTATGAAAATATACATTACCTAATTTTTAGTATTCTCCTTCTCATAATGCTGTTTCAATTAGAGGACAATCAAAGATTTCTCTCCGACCCGCTACCCTCTGCGCAGCCTCTTCATATAAAGCCTGAGCGGGACATCTTTTCTACCTCTATTGTACCCAGATGGCGACAAGAGGGGAGGAGGGTGAGAAGAAGGTAATGTATATTTTCATAAAAGCAATAGCAACCAAATTCAACCAGTAATACTGGTATTTTGGAATTTCTAGTTGCAATATCCACTACCTAATTTTTAGCATTCCACAGACCTCGTCAAAGTCAGCGGGCGCCTTCTTGACTATGCCCCTCAGGGTAGCGGTCGGACCCCCAAAAATATATACGTGAGTCTGCAGCGGGGGTTATACTATGTGCCGGCGGCAATGAATGGCCCCACACGGTACAGTCCGTCAGTGTGTGCGACATATCACACAGGTAGTGTGAGGAGAAGACGGACGGGTAACGCCACGATGCAGCTTCCATGATTTCGGAGACCAGGATGTTGCTATGGAGGGGCCAGGATGTGGAAATGGCTCGCAGTTCGTGAGCTGCCACATGGATACCCTGATCCGTGCAGCTGATGTCGAGGGCGTCATAGGCTTAGACAATGACAGGTTTAATCCAGGTGGCAATCATTCTGGAGGACGTTTTACTGGACCTGGCCGTGAAGGGAATGAATAGGGAATGAATGAATGAATGAGTGCGATTCTGGCGGACCGGCTTGGATGCCTTTAGATAAAACCGAAGGGATCGAACTGGATAAGGCACGTTCCTGATCGTCACCAAGGATGTTAGTGAGAGCCTGAATATGAAGGGTTCCGAGGGCTTCCGAGTCTTTGCACGAAAGGAGGCTCGTGGAGTAAGAGTGACACCTGAATTGTTGTCTAGGAAGAAACAATCGGAAGCAGTGGCCGAAAGAGCCTGTAGTTCACTGCAGCAGAGACAGGCTGCCATAGCGATGAGAAACACCGTCTTGCGGGTCAGATGGCTAAGAGAACAGGAGGAGAGAGGTTCGTAGGGAGCGTTGAGGACGATGGAGAGATCCCAGTCTGGGAATGTCTTGCGTAACCGTGGTCGATCGATCATAAAAGACCGAATCATGGAAGTGATGGGAAAGTCATCAACGAGGTGAAAACAGCCGGCAGCTTTGAAGACAGCGTTGAGGGCGGATCGGTACACTAGAATGGAGGAACCACGTAGACCGTCGTCGAAGAGAAAGTCTAGGAATCGGAGAAACTCGGGAACAGAGGGACCGACTGCATTAACTTGTTGCGTAGAACACCAATGAAACCATCGACGCCAGTGACTGTCGTAGATTTTAGAGGTGGATGCCCGGACTTCACGGGAAGCGATGCGTAGGGCCTGGACTGAAGAAACTCGTGTCTTTTCGAGAAGTCGGATGATAGTAGCCACCCATGTAGCCACAGAGATTGCGGTCGTCAATGTCGAAGTGTCCCGTTGTGTTGAGTCAGGTGGTCCGGAGACAGAAGAAGGGATCGGGGGGAATCTATGAGGAGATCGAGAAGTAACGGGAACCAGGGTGCTGCGGGCCAATCCGGTGCTATAAGGAGGAACCGGCCAGATGTCAGCGACTTTCCGTAAGACTAATGGCAGTAGTTTCAGAGGATATGCAAAGAGATGGTTCCAATCCGATGTTAGAGCATCGGTTGCCCAAGCCCGCAGATCGGGAATCGGGCTGACAAATAGGGGAAGTCTGGCATTCCACCTCGTGGCGAACAGGTCCAGCATGGGTCGACCCAACAGACTGAATAAGGCATTTCAGATCGTGGAGTGAAGAGTCCATTCGTTGGTGGGTGGTGATCGACGAGAAAGAGTGTCGGCTATGACATTGCGATTCCCTGGAATGTGCAGAGGAAACAGACAGGTTTGAAGAGATATGCGGAGGTGAAAGATTTCGGATGTTAACTTTTGAAGAGATCGGGAAAGCGTCCCTCGTCAGCGACGTAAGTAAACGACCACTGTCGTATTGTCGATGTGGACTTGCAGACTAGCGGGAGTTTAAACGTCAGGAATAAGATCGGTGCTGTGATGTGACTTTTAATTTATTTTCGTGCACAACTTCTGATGAAGGTGAAAGGAGACTCACCGAAAATTCAAGTGTAGGACCTTTTTGTGTTCTTTGGGGGTGGTAAATGTGTTTTTGTTGTGGTTTTTAAGATAGAGTTGAGAATGGGAAACAAGGGCTGAGGAATCAAGGGGTTGTGCAAGTCCAATGGTGGGGTCTCCCCATTCGTCTGATCAGAAGTAGTGAAGCGGCCGAGCCAACCACCGGTCGTAGGGAACCAGATCGGCGAAGGAATCGATGGAACTGATGACAGAATCCAGGTCGCGGAGCATGTAACGAGGCAGACGAAGAAAGTCCCGATTGTTGGTCAGGAAGCTGGAAATACGGTCCAGGGATGGCATTACTGAGCCTCAGCAGAGATCGAAAAACACTCCCAGGAATGTGAAAGTTTTGCTGAGAAGCAGCCGAGATTTCGTGAAGTTGATGCTGATGCCCCATCCCAGTGATGTCAAAAGAGACATGGCGTAGTGCAGGTTGCGGGGTAGATTCTGTTCCGGTAGTAACCAGTTGTCTAGGAAGGCATGTATTCTAATGCTATGCTGGTGAAGATGGGCGAGAACTGGGTGGAGGACGAGTGTGAAGACTCGCGGAGCTGCGTTAGGGCGAACGGTAAGCACTGGAACTCGTAAACGTCACCATGGTGAAGGAAGCAAAATAGGTGTCGAACGGAAGCGCGGAGAGGAAGAGAGATAGGCGTCGGCAAGGTCAAGGGGGATTGTCGAATCGTTCACATGGAGAGAGCACGGATCGATTCCGTCGTTTCCATTTGAAAGTGCGGGTTGTCAATATACTGATTGAGAGGTCGGAGGTTGAAGATAAGGCGGGGGCCTCCCGTCTTTTTCGGACATAGAAAAATACTACTGTAGAATCACGGCGGAATCAGAGCTGGGACGACCCGCACTGCGTGCTTGGAAAGGAGGTCTTGTATTTCGATCGAATGGAGGGGATTTGAGATCCCACGGGGGCAGACCTACTGGTGGGGAGTGAAGAAACTTGGGTAGAAATCCGTTGGTCACAATAGAGAGGACCACCGGATGAGTAGTAATCGCTTCCCAGAAGAACTGTAATCGGCCTCCCACGGGATGTTGGAAGGGAGCAATGTCAATACTGGGGGCGACCACGATTCCACGGTCTGGGTGAAGTGAATCGCCGGCGCTTATCGGTAGTGGTTGTCCTACCAGGGGATCGGTGGCGTCCCCGGGCCTGGTTTGTAGATCGAAAGGGCGATGTAGACTTGGGTAAAGAGGTTGTATGTGAGTCAGCTGGTTTTGAACTAGAAAGTTCGTCTTTAGTGGTTCCAAGTTGCGAATCCTTAGAAGAACGGGGTCGCCGTTGAGGTTTACGGGAAACATCTAAATGAGGCGCAAGTTTCAGAATTGGGCCCCGAAAAAGAGAATCTGATTCGTGAATCAGGAGGTTGCGGAGCGTAGAACGCGAGGAATTGTGAAGGCTAGGAGAAGAGTTGAGAGCAATTTCACGTAGTAGGATCGTGGAATTGAATAGAGCTCTAGTGAACCAGTTCATACAGTGGTAGGTAGCGAAGCATGCTTTGCGGAAAACTTGATTGATGAAGAACACTAGCTGCTTCGGCCAGCGGCGGATCCATGTTTAAATGTTCGCATAGGGTGTTTGCGGCCTTGTTTAGGACATTCGGCTTGAGAGGCGGCTCGTAGTCCTAGGCGTAAAGACGATCGTTGTCGCGAAGCACGAACACAGAAACCGATGCACGTCTTGGGAATAAATACTTCATAAATAATTATGAAGTATCCTTCCCTCCAGAGTCGGAAGAAGGATACTTCTTTCCAAGGCCTGGGAGGCGGAGTGTCGATGTCTAGTTCCAAGGGAGAACCGTTACCAAGAAGTAATCCACCAGTTCGAAGCAGAGTGGTGAGCAACGTGGTAGATTGGCCCAAAAGAGGTGGCTGATGAGGAGGTTGATCACGTAGGCCGAATCTAAGACCTGTGGAAAGGCCGTGGTTCTTGCAAGATCGACCGGAATCGGAAGAAGGCTTGTATAGGAAACAATCTGGAATAATAGCTGACACAGTCTTTAACAAACCCGGAAGGGGGATGTCAGAGGGTTCCAGTTCCCCTGGGAAGCAAGGATACAGGTTGTCGTAGCTATGGGAGTGGTCAGAACGGCGTGAGGATCGGTTACCCTCATCATCAGATGAGTGATATTCTGGACGCTGAAGTGCAGGTTGACTAGGTCGAGGAACCGGTTAAACCGTAACGGGAATCAGGTTCGGTTCGTGAGGGGGACCGGGGACGGGTTCCTCTAGCCTGAGACGCTTGGAGGCAGATGCAACCCAGGAGCTTGTATGGGCAGAAGGAGCCAGTGGATAGGAGGAAGACTTGCGCTTGAAGGTTATCAAGACAGAATCCATGAGAGAATGAACTTATTCTCGTGACATATGAGTTGCAGATATGGCTCTAGAAGGAACGGATCGTTGAGAGGATCGTGAGGATAAATCCAAAGGGCGTGGAAGGGGTGAGGCCGATTCCTTAGCCGCACGTCTACGAGCCTTTGCTTGAGGTTTTAACTTGGAGGAAAGATCTTTTACTCATTGTAGTTCAAGGGAGAGGGACCTGGATCCCGAAACTCAAGCAACCTGTCTGCACGGAATCAGCGAAGTGGTAGTAGTACAGCAAGGCAGGATCGCGAGGATCGTGGCGGCAGAAGGATGAACCGGAGCGGCAGAACGAATCGGACTCTCGTCAGAATCCAGAAGCGCGACACTGTCCCCCGGATCGAGAGAGTTGAGGTTCGGTGCAGGTGAAGTGGGAGCGGAGGGAACCAGCGATTCCCGAGGCGCGCCCTTGGCACGAGGCATGGTAACCAGGAATCGTACGTAATCAGGTATCGAGGGTAATCAGGAAGCGAGTCGACTGAAACAGCACAACCTTGTTGAGTGGCGGTTAGAGAAGAAAGGACGAGACGGTTCGCTATGCTCAGGCTCTTATATGAAGGAGGCTGCGCAGATTCGTGTGCAGAGGGTAGCGGGTCAGAGAGAAATATTCGATTGTTCTCTAACTGAAACAGCATTATGAGAAGGAGAATGCTTAAAATTAGGTAATAGATATTTTTATAGCAACTAGAAAGTTAAATATTGCGACGAACTTATCGCCAAAGAAAGAAAAGGCTTATAACAAAATTTGGATTCGACAAATATGCTGCCCTAGTAAGGATACGAGACGAAATTTTGTTTCTATAAAAACATCGAAATACCGGGGGCACCTGATCAATTTTGGTTTCTGCTGCCTAACCGAAGATCTACATTACCTGCAATTTATAGCATTTCTTCTTGTAATACATTCTTCCCCTAGAGAAGAATTGGCCACGCCAGCCAGCTCGGTAGCCTTCATGTGCGCATAAGACGCACTCCTCCTATAAAAGTGTTGGCTTGAGACCTTCCACATCTTTCAATCATCTCAATTGTTACGATGGTAACTCAAAGGGGAGGTAGGGCGGGTACAGGTAATGTATATTTTCGGTTAAGCAATAGAAACCAAAATCGAGCAGGTGGCCCTGGTATTTTGATGTTTCTATATGCCGATGAAAATTCATTACCTGCAAATTGAAGCATTGCACTAGACTTCGTCACCGATGGCAGTGGCACCATAGTAACAAATGCCTGGTTATGAGGTGGCTTTGCCAAAGTCAACAGACTTCAAGAATCTGAAGCGAAGGGAAAGCAACGAAGGAGCAAAACTCCTAGGTATAGGCTATGGGCTCCTCGGGTCCCGAGGGAACCAATCCTGTGCGACGAAACTGGTAAAGCGGGTAAATATGTTGCAATGTTCGAGTAGGAGTAGGACACAAGGACAGTTGAGCTGAAGTGTAGATAGGGAGACTCCATTGCGGATGAGACATCAAAGTGTTGATGGAAATCACAACGTGACCCATCGAACAGTAGAACGCATTTTAATGTTGACTTACTGTGACTCACGCAGCACCAAAATTCCAGTTTTTCTCCAAACTAGGGATGGCACGATACAAAATTTTGTCATCCCGATAAAGTTTTTAAAATTATCGCGATAATCGATAATATCTCGATAAAACCAATTTTAAGGCGGGAATAACCATTTTAATTTTGTTAATTAAAAAAAAAACATTGGTTCTACAATGCAACCATCACGAATGTGAATTGTGTGGTACTCGCCCATGGCCAGTAAACATGAAAATGCACTCGCCATTGTCTTTTACTTCCTCACCATGTAGAAAGTTTAGCAGTTGTGGTGCTACTTCATGCTTAATATTGTTTGCATTAAACTAACTCTCCAATCAGTTACAGTGGCTAGCAACAGTATTGCACACTTGGTTGTAGAGCCTTTGTAATGCCACACACACAATGTCGCAAACCGCTTGTTTCTAGCTATTGCGGTTTCCGAGATATGAAGATTTATGTATTAGGGTTTGCGTGTGCGCGATCATTCGATAAATCAGAAAAGTGCGATACGATAATCAACGAAAATTTTTATCGCAATATTATAGAATTATCTATTATTGTGCCACCCCTACTCCAAACCAGCGAATTTTCGAAAACTTTAAACAGCTTTTCTTCGTCAGACGATGGATGTGAGACGCGCACACCACTACTAGCCAAGCTTCTACTCCAGCTGTCTGCTTCATTCGAACTTCCCACTCCCTTACTTGCTTCGCAGTTGGCCTTGCATCAGCTCTCTCGTTCGTTTCCACATTCACTGCCTGTGTGGAATGATGAACGAGAGAGCTGATGCAAGGCCAACTGCAAAGCAAGTAAGGGAGTGAGAAGTTCGAATGAAGAAGACGGTTGGAGTAGAATCTTGGCTAGTAGTGGTATAAGCGTCTAACATCCATTGCCTGACGAAGAAAACCCGTTTGAAGTTTTCGAAAATTCGCTGGTTTGGAGAAAAACTGGAATTTTGGTGCTGCGTGAGTCACAGTAAGTCAACATGAACATATATATGCAAAGTAAAAGTGCCGAAAAACGATAATTTTAAAAGGTAAAATTAGTTTTTACTAACCTAAATACTTACTTCAGTAATTATGCTTAAAATCATCATTTTACGCTATCACTGCTCATTTATCAACTAAAAAACTCCCTTTTTTAGCTTGTATCCAACTTTCTCTCCTCTCCCGCCAGGGGTGCTGCTACTCGTAACTAGGAGGCCGCCATCTTGTTTGTTCCCCTTATCACATTTTGAACTCTCCTTTCAGTGAATGCGGGGAGGCGGGCGGGTTCTTACTGAAGTAAGTATTTAGGTTAGTAAAAACTAATTTTACCTTTTAAAATTATCGTTTCTTACTACCTGCAAATACTTACTTCAGTAATTATGCTGAATTTGTCATTCAGGCGGTGGGGAAAAACCTCACTGAACCCGGGAGAGCTTGCCTACTACTGTTTTAACATGGAATAAGTCAACTTACCACTTCTACACAGTTGGTCTCGTCTCCTCTTCCAGTTACTTCACTGCCGTGCTCAGTTGACTGGGTGTCCCTAGTCTACACTCGAGGTGACTCCCTCAGTCTGAGTTAGCACTATAGCTCATTCACCAGTGTGTACCTCCGTCTGCACTAAGGGTGACCCCATCCGGTGGAACGTCATTAGAGCTCCTTTCCTGCCACCACATGACCCCTCACCACGTTCTCTCCTCTAAGCCCACAAGTTTCCCGCAGGTAATGTTTGATGAAGGTGGTACTGCTATTCCATGAGCACGCTGTTACCACCTCATCCAAAGGTGTGCCACAACCATACGCCCATGATGCGGCTAATGCCCGAAGCTCATGTGCTCTAACTGTAGCGGGGAGATCTTCGTGATCCTGTCCGTTCAAGTATGCTCTTTTAATTACGGCACAGATCCATTTCCCCAACTTGAAGGGTGACACTCCCTTATCCATAATCTCACCACTGTTTGAGTCCACATCCAAAAACAGTGGAGTATGCTTGTTATGAACTTGCAGTCCTCTTTCTTTATTATCTGTTTTGGATAGGTAGAACCGCAAAGCTCTAATGGGACACTGCAAACGTTCCTGGTTCCCTGGTTGTCCACATCCTTTTAGAGCTTTAGTCCGTACAGGCTTTGGTATTGTTCCCGGTTTGCAATTTTTCGCTCGGAAATGGGCCGGAAACGTCAAAAATACCTCCGACCAGTCTTTGGAAAATCGAATATGACCGTCATCCCTGGTGAAGGCTGCCAACTCACTTTGGCGTGCTGCCGAGGCCAAAGCGACTAGAAATACTGTCTTCTGGGATAGAGATAGAATGGACGCATTTCTAGCTGGCTCATATGGGGCGCCCATTAAACTTTGTAGCACCAACGGCAGATTCCATTTCGGGAACAATTTCGTTTGTCTTGGTCTTGCATTTTCAAAGGCTGTCATCTGTTTGGAAACCACCACATTGGAAACAGTCTTTGGATCCCCTACGCATGTCAGCACCGAGTTAATGGCCAAACGATAGCCCTTGATAGCACTTGGGGACAAGCCTTTGGTAAATAGCTCTTCAAAGAAAAAAGTCAGCATTCGTAGGTCCGGGTTGCATGGGTCGCAGTCTGACTTTACACACCACTCGAACCACTTTTTCCATTTGGCATTGTAGTTACGTTGCGAGGACTCCGTCAAACACTTTGTAATCCTGGAAGCCACTACCTCCTTAAATCCCTCCTTCACCAAATTCTACCTCAGAGTTTCCACCCTTGAAGATTCAGCATGGAAGGGTTTTGGTGCAGGGTTCTCCCACGATGCTGGGTTAAGAAGTTCTCTGTGATTGGCAGAGGGATCGGATCCGTCTTTTTCAGCTCCATCAGCTCTGGGAACCATGGAGCTGCTGGCCACCAGGGGGCTACTAGGATGAACTGTCCTTTGGCCACTCTCAACTTGTTGACCACTTTCAACAGGAGTTTGAACGGCGGGAACAGGTACGCATTCAGTCCTTCCCAGCTTATTGACAGCGCGTCCGTTGCCCAGGCCCTCGCATCCGGGAACGGGGACACAAAACATGGGAGCTGAGTGTTGTAGTGGGTTGCAAACAGATCCACCGACGGGGTTCCCCACTGACGAAACAGGGCTTTGCAAACTTGAGGGTCCAACATCCATTCCGTAGTCGGCACCTGTGAACCCCGGGACAACTCGTCCGCCCACACGTTGAGACTTCCTGCTATGTGGCGAGGAACCGGCGAGATTTCGTACCGCATGCAGATCTCGAAGAGGATGGAGGCTTCTTCCATAAGACATTTCGAATGCGTGCCCCCACCTTTCTTCACATACGCAACAGCCGTGGCATTGTCGCACATGATGCCCACTGCCTGACCTCT
The DNA here is from genome assembly GCA_023313725.1 of Lithobius niger. Classification (NCBI taxonomy): domain Eukaryota; kingdom Metazoa; phylum Arthropoda; class Chilopoda; order Lithobiomorpha; family Lithobiidae; genus Lithobius; species Lithobius niger. The sequence continues at coordinate 99,889 of JAHWFP010040224.1, forward strand.
CAGCCTTAACTTCCAGGCAAGGAGGGCTCTCCAAACTGCTCCGAGTTCCAGGACATTGATATGCAGGACCTTCTCCTCTTCGCTCCAAATGCCTGATGCAGTCTCTCCGGCAAGGTGAGCACCCCAACCTGACAGGGAGGCGTCCGAAACAGGAGCAACTCCGGAACGGGCTCGCGAATGGGCACTCCCACTTGAAGGTTTCCCTTCACCGTCCACCACGCCAAGCTTTGCCTCGGGAGGTCTCGTAGCGGAATGATGTCCATCCAACTGTTCCGTGGCTGCCACGCTGTCTTCCGAAACCAGTGAATCGGTTTCACTCGCCAGTGGCCTAAGGGTACAAGTCTGGCGCTGGAGTCCAAGAGTCCAATGAGCGATGCCAACTCCTTCGCCGTTACCCTGGTCCTTCGGACGAATGTCTTGACGAATCTCTCCAGTGTTGGTTTTACCAACATTTTTACAGTGTTGAACTCTGCACCCAGGAACACAAAACAAGTGCTTGGAACTGGCCTGGACTTCTTGAGGTTTATACCAAGACCTAAATGTGAAAACAGGGAGCTGCACATTTCCCACTGCTGAGTCAGAAGAAAACAGTCCTTGTTTCGAACAAGCCAATCGTCCAAATATGCATGAGCTTTGATGTGATGTAGGTGCAGGTATGCAAGCACTGGTTTCAGCATTCGGGTAAACACGTATGGAGCCGTCGCTAAGCCGAAGGGAAGAGATTTCCATTGGAACGATTTCCCCCCCGCCACAAGGCGGAACAGATGTCGAATCGTAGGATTGAGGGGAACGTGCAGATACGCATCTTCGAGGTCGATCGAAATGGTATACTCTTCGTGCTGGAGCGAGTCTCGAATTGATTCGATCGATTCCATCTGGAAATGTTCCTTTGCGAGGTGTTGATTGAGTTTCCGAAGATTGAATATAACTCTGGATCCTCCTCCCTTCTTCGGAATCACCCTTGCTGGACTCCAAAAACCTGGACCGGGAGGTGCTTCTTCTACCGCCCCCTTCACAACCAGCAGATTGACTTCCTTGATAAGTTCTGGGATTTCGGAACGTCTTACCAGCCAGTCCGGCGGGCAGTCTGTAGTTACAAGCCTGGTGACGAATGGCGGTGTGTATCCCTCTTCCAAAGTTTGGATGACGAATGGGTCCGACGCAATCCTCTTCCAATGTCCAAGATGTCTGGCAATCCTTCCCCCCACCTGACGGTGAATGGGGGGGGGGGCGCCCTGACCATGGCCAGTCACTGACGTGGAGGTCTTTTACCCCTTCCATGGAACGATCCTCGGCCACGCTGGTAACTCCCTGATCCTTTCCCGCGCGACGAGGAGGGGGGATGGTCACGAAAGGGCGAACGATCCCTTGACTTGTCCACTGGCTTTTTGTTGCTACTCTTTCCTCCATATGGCTCATTCCAATGTCCTGATGCTGGGTGTTGGATTTTTGCATATGGTGTCTTGCTTCGAGAGCTTCCAGGGTTCGTGCTGACCGATGTTCGAGGAGGTTGAACCTTCGCCCTGAGTTCTGGAGCCAACACAAGTAACTGTCCATTAAACAAGTCTCCAGAGCCATGAACTGGCAAAAGTCTCAACTTGCCCACTACATCCGCCGGGACCCCAGTTGCAGATTCTAGGAGGGCGTCTCGACGCCGAAAAGCATTGTTCATGAGTAGCCGGCATTGCCAATTTAAACTATCCTTGTGGAATGAAGACGCTCGTTTAAGAAGATGCATACATTCCCTAATTGTTTTATTTTCCCTGAGCTCCGGGTTGACCAACGCCATCGCCTTCAAAGCCGCAGTTGATGACGAGTAAATAAGCTCTGCTTGAGAGCTTGCTCTCATGCTGGCTCTCAACATGACATCATCCTCTTCAAATTGTTGAGCAGGAGTGTTAATGAATGAGGGGTTCTTGAGAACCGAATCCAACTCGGTACTACACAGTTCCGTTACATACTCGGCTTCCTTGTAGGTCCGAAATCTCTTCTTATTCGGGGCTCCTTTTCCGACTGATTTGAAAAACATATGTGTTTTCTTCGGGTCATGCGGTGGCAGGGGTTTTGAACAAGTCACAGGCAGTTCATTTTCCCTAGTTAACGACTCAGTGTTTAGTAGTTGCCGAAACAAAACTGCTGATTGCGGCAGATGGGAGGTGCGCTGCTTATAACATCCCTCATTTGCCAACGTATCCATGGGTGGATCCTCTGCATCCTCCACTGGCGGAGGCCCTTCCTTGAAAAACCGAGTGTGTCTCAAATGCTTGAGTGCCACCTCCGTAAATTCCGCCCACGGGATATAACCTGGGCCTTCATTGAACGGGTCATCTGTGTTATCCCCTTCCGTCTCGTCGCTACTCCCAGAAGCTCCGTTATTGTGCTCTTCACTAGCTTTTCTTCTTTTAGACAACCCTTTGTCTATACTTGAAGCCACCTTTCCTCTCCTCTTCCTTGAATCATTCTCAACTCCAGAACCACCCTTGGTGGGTGTAAATTCCATACTTGAACTCAAACGATGAGCATCTTCCAGACGTAATGATGACTGCCTTTCAATCGGCGACATGCGGCGACAGACTGGCGACACACGGCGACGGTCCGGTGACACGTAGTTAGTAGGTGAGGAACAGGCGGCGACACAATGGCGACTGGCTGGCGACACACGGTGACGGTCCGGCGACACGTGGCGGCGACACGGTGACGACTGAGCGGCAACGGGACTGTTCTCCTCACGCAGTGGCGACAACTCAGCGACATGCGGCGACTTGACGCCCGTCGTGTTTGACGCCATAAACGAGCTCATTATGTCTAGTAGTTTCGTAAATTTGTCCTCACTGGACTTTACTACTCCTACAGTTTTGCGTGATTTTCCGCTTGAGTGCTCATATGAACCGCTATTCCCCACACCGGGAGCGGCCATTAGAGTACTGTCACTTCCTGACCTGCGAGTGGACGCCCTAGACGATTCCCCTTTCTTCGCCGAGCTCTTCACTAGGTCCGTACGGCCGCCGGACTTGGATCTAGACGCAGTCTTAACATCCCCGACACGTGGCGCCTCCTGACGGCACGGCGACTGCATAGCTGGTGACTGCATCGCAGCTGACGACTTGATGTCCGTCACAACAGACACATCGGTTCCTAATTTATCCACTGCTTTTCCTTCTTCATTGGCTAACAATGGCTGCAACATGTGGAGCATATCAGTCATTAGGGCGCCGAACTTCTTTTCCATCCCAGACACTGCCGAATCCACCTTGTCCGTAATTCGTTGCTCCATACGAGTTGCTTTCGCATTAAAAATTTCGTTGGCTGTGGTCTGCATCGACGCCAGCCACTCTTCATTTGCGAACGGCACCTGTCTTACTCCATCCTCCACCAACTTTGCATCATCCGACCCACCACACTTTCATGAATTTCAGCAAAGTCATTTTCGTTTGTTGACGCCATCTTGTTTTCTCCCTCCGGTTGACAACCTGCAGCCGTTTCGTCCTCAACCAAACCTGCCGTTGCAGTCCTGGCCCTTTGATCTGCTTTTTGATCCGATTTCTTCCACGTGTGCAAAATGTCCTTCACAGTTGAACGATGATGTAAATCGCACAGTTCACATACTTTGGTGACGAAGTTGCAGGGCCTGCACTCACGGCAAAGAGGGTGAAAATCTCTTGACTGTTTCTTGCAGCTACACGCATCAAATTTCTTCGAATTGAGCCTCTCACGTAATAGATCGTTTGATGCTTCTATCGTGGTCATAATTATGCCCAGAAAAGTTGATAACTTTGCTTCCCAACTCGAAAACAAAGGCAGCGATGCCAAACACGTCCTACCCTAACAACGTGCTCAAAATGTGATGAGGGGAACAAACAAGATGGCGGCCTCCTAGTTACGAGTAGCAGCGCCCCTGGCGGGAGAGGAGAGAAAGTTGGATACAAGCTAAAAAAGGGAGTTTTTTAGTTGATAAATGAGCAGTGATAGCGTAAAATGATGATTTTAAGCATAATTACTGAAGTAAGTATTTGCAGGTAGTAAGAAATCGGTAATTAACACATTTTGAGTAAAAGCGTCCTAAGTCCATGAGGCGAAGGGTAGAGGACGCTGGGTAGACGGTGGGGCAAATGAATGGGGAGGGAAACATCTTCTGATTATGCCTGGTTATATGGATGAGAACCCTGTGTACGTTGTATACAAGGACGCACCAACACTGCATCAGTAATTTGACGTGTTGCTTAGTACAGAAATGCTGAAGGAGGATAGAAAATTAATATGCGATTGACGTATGCAGTTGGAAAGGCAGTATAAACTCAGGACACTACTATACATTCGGAATGCGTGGTGCACTGAAACATATACATATTGCACATCACATATAAAAAAAACCGTCTCCTAACTTTTGCTATTGCGATACGGCAAATGAGCGATCACGCGATCATGTCAGAAACGGCCAGATAAGGATTTCTCATCTGACGCTATTATTTTTGTTAAAAAAAAACCATGAAAATTTTGTTGCTTTATAGCTTCCCGCCTTTTTCGTTCTTTTTCATGAGGCTTTAACACTTTTTAAATCCGACGATAAAATAACACACAAAAATGTCATACCACAATTTCATGTAGCTAGCTTTTGTTTAAGCTTTGCTGCTTAGGTTTTGTTATATGCTGGGTTTACTGCAAATCCAGTTTTATATTTGAACAATCAAGTTTAAAAAAAAAGACAAAAAATTCCCTCCTCCTCCTCCACGCACGCCAGTCTTACATGCAATTCAGCGACATTTAAGGCTAAACTAACGCTGCTACTACTGAGCACAGACTTATTCATTCTAGAGTTGCGCTTTTCAAATCATGTTTTTTATAACACCAAAAATTGTTCATCCATACGACATACCTTTGCTAGATGTACTTCTTCCATTCTTCAATACTGTACTCCCACAAAACGAGGTTTATGGAGATTATTCCCCTGTAGTTCATAACAGTTGGCGCTGTTTATTTCTCCCGGCCGCCTACCATAAGTACAACGCAGTTTCGCCTCCAAACCCAAACAATCCCGAAGTTTTTCTCAGAAAGTCTAGCCTCTAACCGACCCTCGACCCGTATTTCGCCGTCATTTTTCAACATCACCACTGCAATTTTAGGCTAAAATTTTCGAATATCACACGTGTAACGCTGACGTCACAACACTGCGCGTACTATGGACGACGGTTTCGCATTAACAAACCTCGTTGGAGGGTAGCACTTTGTTTTTTCTAATTACAAAATCGTTTTTAAGTAGGCTATTTTGGGGAACTGTTTATATTTTGGGGCATTTTGGTTCATTTACCAAAGCAAATTTGGAAAATTCACGACCACCGTTGAAGAGGTCTGCAATGTCTGAGGAGCCGGAGCTTCGGATCAGAGGCGAAGGAAGGGATACCTGACAAACGATGGTACTTAGGTCGAGAAAGAAGCATGTGGCATGGAGAAGCCTTGAAAGATGGCGACGGTTGCAGTTGCGTAAAACTAGCAGCATGGATGTGAAGTAGAAATTGTATTACAGTATCGGACAGTGGATTGCTGGACAGTATCTGTGTCAGGAGTGAAGTGATTGAATGGCACCAGTTCTGTTCCATTTTGAGCTGCAAAGGACTGCTGGGGAGAACAGGAATAAGATGCAGAGTTATCTGTTAAGTGAAGAACGTAATCCGAGATGATGCTGTAAGGGTTCACACAAGGTGGTGCTGTT
>JAHWFP010040240.1:0-11356 GCA_023313725.1 Lithobius niger
TTCAACGTTGTCATACGAGGTAGCATAGGGAGCCACAGATCTTTTAAATCTTAGGATTATTGTAAAGTACTATTGTTACTGATGATTGTTTGGCTTGAAGTTAAAATCTTTATTATTAATATTTTAAATCTAAGAAAGATACTCTGCAAGAAATAAAAACAATGTAGGCATTTTTATTGGCGGTGGCATGCTCTTGCTAGCTTAACCATGGCGGCTAACGTAGCATTTTAATTTTAGAGGGTGGCGATGATGGAAAGAGACTGCAAATAACGCCGAAACTGAAACTAAATGTGGGAGGAAACGAAAGCCTCTTAAAATTAATATGAAACGAAGTTTAGGCCTACCTAAAAAATTGCTAAAATGTGAAAAGACCAGCTTCACACTGAATGGCTAAAAGCTCAAACGTAGCCGACTGAGTATTGCACCCAGATTTTTATGGAACCTTAGCAAGTATTTCACAGCCATTAAAATGAGAGTATATACAAATTTAAAATAAATTTCTATCTGCTCCACCTCCAATAGGCCCAAAGCCTGTTTCCTAGTTAGTTCCATGACGACGGTTGCAAGGGAAAGTGCACCCATTACCGCGGTCATTACTACCATTTGAGGATTACAATTACCAACAACTTAATTTCTAATTGGAACAACAACTTAATTTTGTTGGTGACTCGATTTATTGGGGATGAATCTCAACGGCCAACCAACCATATGCATTACAAGTAATATTCTGTGTCATACTTTGGCAAGGAACCACTGGTATTATTTCCATTCCTATTTCCACGATTTCTCTTGCTTCTTGAGTTACCACCATTCGAAACTGTAACTTGATTACACCAAAACTAACTCCTTTCTTTCACATTTTCCAAGAAAATTCCTCGTATTTTGAAATCAATCAACGAACTACATTTTCTGGCCATCATAGGCACGTGATAAGTTGAATTTAAAGTTTCTAGAATCACGTCAATCTGGTCAATATCACTGATCAGAGCATTTACATTTTGTAAAATATCAGTGCATTTATTAAACTGTTTCATGAAACTTTCATTTTCTTGCATTCAAAGTGTTCTCATTTTAGCTATTAAATAGTATCCATGAGACCGCACCTTAAATTTAGTTAAAAACAAGGTTTTTAAAGTTTTCCCAACGAGAAGAAGGTTCAATAACAATAATAACCAGTCTACTGCATCCCCTGACAGTCATAATTTCTCAATCAATAGTTTCTCATCAACTTACCTTATTCTCAAAATTGTTTCTAACTTCACAATGAAAGCTGAAGAAAATTTTTTATATTTTAAGCCAACAAATTCTCCAGTATTAAGGGATTCCATTTTAGGTAAGGGAATTGACACTTCAACAGCCTTTTGATAGTTATTTTGAGTTGAAAATGGAACAACACTTGAACTACTGCTAGCTAACTTACTGTCTGGTAACATTACAGTGAACTGAAACCATTCGTTGTTGCAGTTAATAGTGCTTAGGAGAAAAAACTAGTTGTGCACACTGGATTTGCACCTCTCCATTAAAAATTAGCTATTGAATTCAGTTTAGCCGTCAACTCTAAAATGGTAGTGGCAGTAGAAGTACAGTTGAAACATGTTAAACAAAATCATTAGGCATTTGTTCAGGCAATTGGGCTGCTACTTGGCTAGTTGTGTGTATAGTTCCAGTACATGTTGGTACGGAAGATGCATTCACGGTAGGCCTACCAAGCATTTGGAGCACTGGGTCTCTAGATAAAACTGAACATGTTCGAACTTGTTCAGTTGAATCAATCTAAGTTAGGGTAAGAGAAACTAGCTGCTGTTAAAAACTAATTGTAGAAACTGAACCAGAAGCCGTTGTTGAAATATTAGTAAGTGGAAAAGGAGCTGGAGGCAAATTCATTCTTGAAACAGTTGGTGAAAATAATGCTGAACCACCAGTAGCACCAGTACTTGCATTAGGGAAAAAAATATCAGCATTAGGTAAAAGCACATTTTGATTTGCAGGCATTGCAAAGTTCCGGCCTACAGTAGTAGTAGAAGGAGCACCCAAATTAGGTGGCTGTTGTAGGCTAGGGCTAGAAATTGAAACATCCTTAGAGATAGTTTGAGGAGGAGGCAGTTGAAATTGTTGAACTCCTAGATTTGCTGCCAATCTTGAAGGAGTAACCCCTGCTGGAGTCTGAAAAATAGCAGGTAGAATATTAGCGGTAGCCATGTCCAAAGCCTCCGACATAAGTCCTCTTCTAACCTGTTCTCTAGTTTTGGTCCTCTTCCCAATTCTATTTGGATCCCAAGATAAATTCCAGGAACCTGGCTCTAAATTAGGGCTAGATCTTGTTGATCTTGAACAACTGAAAAAATCTTGGACAAAATTTTGCAGTAGTAGAAATGATGTTCTACAAGCTAAGGCTTTCACAAAATAAAAGTTATTTGAAGAGTAGAAGAAGCACAGTAACTGAAATAGTCCTACAAAAAAACAACATCAAAACTAACACAATTGAAGGGATTCTTTTCAAAATAAATTAACTTAGAAACACAGCTGATTCAGCTCAATTCTGAAGTGGTAAAATCTGATGTAGGCCGATGCACCACTTATGCAACCCTACTTAGCCCAAAGGAAGGAATAAAACCCTAAAGTTGTAGAAACTGAAGGTTCATTCCAATGCCACGTGGTTTGTCCTATGTAAATATTTAGAAAGTGGTTCTAGGTTAGGTTCAGGATGCTCTAGGTTAGGCTGAGTTGGACTGGCATACTTTCAGGCGAGTCCTAGCTGGCTAGGGACCAGCTCCCTGACTGAAACCACAAGAGACGTCTGCAGGGTCATTTTATATCGAGTGCTGATTCTAGTCCTCACCACAGGTGGGGCAAAGTATTTCCTGTGAGCCGCCACTACCTCAGCTCCACCCAACATCGTGAGTAGCCATTGCCTTCTTGACTTCTGATATGTAGGACTCAGTCATAGATGATGATACACAGCACTCTTCAGTTACAATAATAACAATAATAATAAACTGAATACACAATATGAGCCATAGCTTCAGAGAATTTGGGCCAGCTAGCGACCCAGCTAAGGTTAAAAGCTAACATATGAAGGCTGGGGGAACCAACAGGGAGAAAAGATTTGCGTGTGGGGTGCAAAACATAAACCTGTACGTATAGGATGTTTTGACAATGGTAAAAGTTGAAAAGTCCGTCCTTTGCTAACTTGGCTTTTTATTTCTAAACAAAATAATGAGTATGGCTAATCAACAACTAACAAAAAAGTTACGTATACGACTCATGACAGCAACAGAAAGAATTTAAAAAGAACCCTTAACATTTAAAATCGCGATATCAAATGACAGGATAATCAACCCACCGATTAATACTGCAGACATTAAATTAAAAAAAAGTGAAAAGTGTTCTGTAAGCAACGGCTTACTTTAGTTGTAGTAAATGAAAATTTATTAAATGTGATTAATCGAAAATGTAAAAGAAGAGTATGAGAACTAACAAATTTTATTTTTGCAGATGAATGAAAGACTTTAAAATATGATGAGTTCGGAATATTTAATGCTTAATGCTTGGCAGTTTAAATTGATGGGAAGCTTAAAAATGGGACTTAAAAATTAATTTAAATTTCGTGAATAAGTAGAGAAGTGCTTGAAACAATCGCATTAGTTCGCTTGCTATAGGTGAATAAGTCAACTGAATTTCATAGTCAACCGAATCCTAGCACAGTACGCGTGAAATGGCTGAGGTCCGGGAGGGTAGCCAGGCGGCACTGTTTAAGATTTATCGTCACAAAACTGCTTTATCTCGTTCTCTCCCACCATTTAAAGTAAGTGACAACTTTGTCGTTGACAATGCAGAGAAAGCGGAGACCCTTAGCGCAGCATTCGCTTTAAATTCAGTCAATAACGACGGTAAAGAGGTTTCCATTGACGACGTTTTTGAAACTAGAACCAAAACTTGCTTTGACGTTTCCTTCACCGAGTAGAAGGTGATTTCGGCCCTAAACTGGTTAAAACCTAGCCATTCGAATGGTCCCGATGGTCTTTCGGTTTATTTTTTTAAAACAGATCGCAAACCAGATCTGCTACCCACTCTCGAGACTTTTTACATTGCCTTTTACAAGTAAAACTCTTCCGGAGTCCTGGAGTAGAGCTCTCTCGTCCCTATCTTTAAAAAGGGATCATCTTTGAACTCTCTCACCTACCGTCCTATAGCCTTGACGGGTCATGTAGTACATTATCCGCGACGTGATCATCGTTTTTCTCGAAGAACATTCCATCATTGGCCAGGATCAATGCGGTTTTCTTCCTCTCAGGTCGGCCACTCACCAGCTCTTGCTGGTACTTGATCGTTGGTCTAGTGCATTGGATATTGGTATACCATCGGACACACTTTATTTTGATTTCAAAAAGGCTTTTGAGTCGGTTATTCACAGGAGGCTACTACTGAAGCTATGGGGGCGTTGTGTCAGGGGGAACTTGAGCGCTGGATTTCAGCTTTTCTGCAAAACCGGTCTCGACAAGTAAAATTGTCGCTGATACTCTTTCTTCTACCATTTCGATTCCTTGTGGGGTACCGCAGAGTTCCGTTTTGGGACCACTTCTGTTCGTCATCTACCTAAATGACTTAAGGTTTGATGAAAAGCAAACTTTCGGCTTTAAATTTGCTGACGACCTCAAAATTGGTGCTGAAAACCTTTTTTCCAACCCAAATGTAGGGATTCAAGCACAGGTCTGTGATGTTCTTAAGTCATCTAAAACGTGGCAGTTGCCACTCTCTTTTCAGAAATGCCACTCTTTCCATGTCGGTGACCACAGTCGGTGCCAACATTACTCCCTTGGCCAGGCGATCTTGCCTGCGGTAAAGGAGGTACGCGATCTTGGGGTTTGCTTCACACCTGACCTTAAATCTTCCCTACACTGTAGAAAGATCTGTGCTTCGGCCTACCAGCGCTCTGCGATTGTCAAGAAATGTTTCACTGCCGGAAATGCCAAAACTATGATTTAGGCATTCAAGGTTTTTGTGTGCCCTCCATTGTAGTATGCTACGCAGGTTTGGTCACCACATACATTGGGCGACATTGATCTTCTGGAAGCAGTGCAGAGACGTTTTACTAAATGCATTCCAGGCCTTTGCGATGTATGTTACACTGAACGACTTGCCATAACTGGCCTTGAACTACTCGAATTGCGCCGAATGAGGAACGACCTTATTCTCACGTATAAAATCCTTCATGGTCTCGTCTCCCTTGATCTCACATTTTTTGATCCTGGAAATGTCATTACACTTGGCCATCGTTGGAAGCTGTTTCTACAGCCAGCTCGTCTTTAATGTCGAAAATATTTTTTCTCAGTTCGCGTGGTGCCAGTTTGGAATACTCTGAAGGCGGCGACTGTGGACCAGCCTACGGTACACGCTTTCGGTCGCCAGTAAAGATCCGAGAATCTGCAAAAATTCTTGAGACGGCCACTGTCGCCTCTTCCATGACCCTTCGGGAATACACTCATATTAACTTGGGACCGGTGTTAGAAGCTCATTACCCTTCCGGAAACCCACCACATTTGTGGTAAATGTTTTATTTATTTATTATTTATTAATAAAAGGGTGATCCTAAATGAAGTCGCTTCGTCTTCTGGGCATTTCCGTTTTGTCCCAGCTCTGTCGTGGAGCTTGTTTGTGCCAGTGTCCAAAGATTTTGTCTTGTTCTTAACATGCCTGTGTTTTAATATTATTCTAAACTCCATTTATAGTTTAAGCCTAACTTGCCGAACGCATTACCACGGGAAAATCCAAATGCAAATGCAAAACTTTCGCTTTAATTTTAAAAGCTACATCGGCACCTTTTCTGTCTGAACGATTTCGAATTTAAAACTAAAGTAAACAATCCCTTTAATTCATTTAAAGTATTTGTCCAAGCAGTGAGAAAACGCGTGTGAAGGTTTTCCAGCTTTACATCTATTAATTAAGTTGTTCACGATTGTGTTGGCGAACGTTAATCCGATTTATGTGGCATTACCCAGCAGGCACCCCTCGGAGTTTAAACCCTTCAAAAAAACCAGCCCCTAAATCCAACGAATGAAATTAATTTCCACGAAACGGCCTTAATTTAACTCCGCGAATAACGTTTCTTTGTGAAGGCTACAGAACGAAAATACTCCCTTGAAGGCCACTAGTTTCCTTTTATCATCAAAATTTCGTGGGATTAAAATCCAATTTATCTTGGCAGTACACATAATCTATTAGAGCACGAACGAATATTAAAGAGAGGACCCCCCGCTGCTTTCGGATGGAGCGTTGCAGCCACTCTCTTGTTGAGCGATGAGGCTCGCAGCCATTTTGGCAGAGGGTGTCAGGCAGGGAAATACTAGTTTTGAAGGTCTTCTTGGATGTTTCCATTCAATATGCAAGAAAAATCTAGTCACTTTGTCATCTTGGTTCCTTAAATAACCTTTAGATCAACTACATCGCCACGGTTACGTCCCCTTTCGCCAGATACCGTTCACGAAATTTTTGGCACACGAAATTTAAAACATGACTCCCGTGTGATGGTAAGACATTTATAGACAAACACCCGTTCTTCAGAATAATTTTTTTTTTTTCAAATTACGTGCCTCGCTCGCTGCGGCTAAACACATAACATCTGATACCGCAACTAATCGCAAATTCCTTCCAATTAGGCATGCATCTTTAACTTCTGCAATGGTAAATTTTTTAACAATATTTTGATTCTGCGAAATGGGATTCTGGAAAACGGGAATTCCCGTTTGGAAAAGGGGAACCATCACGTGTATAACTAACTATTCTTAAAAGAGAACCTTGGCATTGACTTAGTGACGACCAAGCATTCTAAACAATTGTTAAACTACATGTTTTGTACTCTTCATGAATTGCCAGTTTTCAAAACAGACTAGGCCACTTTACAGGAAAATACAGTGCAAGAAGCATTTTGTATATCAATTTGGCATCAGGTGTTGCCAGCTCGAAATATGGACAGGATGCCGTAATTGAAGATGGCGGTCAAGATGGCAGCCTATTTTAAAAGCTAGCCGTCTTCGCGGAATATACTGCTAGAAATTTGTGTAGTTGATGCTTTTAGGGTGTTTTGACCACGGTGAGTTCAAAATGAAAGATGCAGCTCTAGCTATGGACCGGAAGTGTAATTCAAGATGGCGGCCAAAATGGCTGCCTTTTTTAAAGCTTGCTGTTATCAAGAAATATTCTGCTAGAAATTTGTATAGTTGATGCTTTTAAGGTATTTTGACTTCTCTGATTTCGATAATGCCTGTTGCAAGCTTGAAATATGAACCGAAAGTCCGTAATTCAAGATGGCGGCCAAGATGGCTGCTTTATTGAAAGCTTGCTGTTATCAAGACAAATTCTGCTAGAAATATGAGATGTTGCGAGCCCTCTAATGCTATGTCTAAACCTTATTTTGAAGCGGTTAAATTAACCCCGATATCACGCTTAAAATCGGTCTTAGACGCAATTACACCTCCCCTCTGCGCGATCGAGTGAATCGTCGACGGAGACCCATATCGAAGTTTGAAGTTCGCCTTCTGGCTAGGGGTAAACTAGGCTTAGACACAAATAAACTCAAACCAGCTTCAAATTGTACTGCCTTGAGTGCCATATGGCGTGATGTGGCGTGATGCCATATGGCTGGATGTTTTGAAGATGGAATTTTCTCTTCCCTCATTGCCCTACGGCAAAACTTACCCCCTACCGCGTTTGTGCAAGGATAAAGGCTTGGACCAGCAGTAAGATTTAAGTTTAACTTTAGCTAGTTGTCGAAATCAGGCTTAGACAAGGCATAATAGCCCAAAATGGACATGCTTAAGCTTTTATAAGAGATGGGGATCTATTCCTTCCATCAATCATAATCGAAACTGTTTAAAGGAATACGAAACCCTCCAACAATGAATTTTTTTATCGATAGTTTAGATACTGGAATTAATGTTAACAGGTATCTGACGTCAATGGGTGTCAGTGTTTAAGCCGTACGAATTTTTTAACTACCTGATTTAAGCAGACGATGCACAAGCTCTGGAGAAAATCCTGTTTGAACCACCACGCATCGCGACGTCATTACTTTTACGGCGCCTTCCACGGAAGTTCCACCTGTCTGCGTGACCTGCGCGTGCGCCAGAAACAAAACGGCATCGCCTGGGACTCTCGTCGTGCGAGCATTTCTGGCATCTACACCACGACAGATCATCGCTGGCGGGATCCCACGGGTCTTCTGGCTTCTTTGGTGTTTTCTTAGCGATCTCGCATCTTTTTGTCTTCCGTTTACCACTTGCAACAGGTCCAAACTGATAAGGCTGCAACGAATTGACAGCGACAGGGTTGTTGGTAGCCATGTTTTACAAGCAGAGAGTGGTCGCGCGCGCTGCACGATGGGAAGGATGCACTACCCACTTCCGTTATGGTTTTGACGTCACGCTGCTTCACGAAACCTCCATAGTCGCGAGCTCTCGTAGTGCTACGTTTGGTTGGGTGTCTTAAAAATCGCAGTTATTTTAATTTATTACGACGTAAGTAAGAAGGCAAGCGTCATTTTATAAGTTTTGAAAGGGGTTTTTAGGGTCTTAGCTATCATTAAAAAAACTGGAAAAGTGAGGGTTTAGTATTCCTTTAAATTAGATAGGGACCGTCCTACGCTCATTTAAAGATGAGGAGATAATGACGTAGTGGCAAAGGTGTATGTTGATTTTCGAATTCAAAGTGCTGTTGTGAGCCCTCTAATAGATCAAAATGACGTGCTTAAGCTTTTCTGAAAGGTGGGGATCTATTCTTCCCATCAATCCAAATTAAAACTGTTTAACTTAGATAGGGACCGTCCTACGCTCATTAAAAGATGAGATAATGGCGTAGCAGCAAAGGCATATGTTGATTTTCGAATTCAAAGTGCTGTTGTGAGCCCACTAATATCTCGAAATGGACTTTTTTAGGCTTTCCTGAAAGGTTGGGATCTATTCTTTCCATCAATCCTAATCTAAACTGTTTACCTTACATAGGACCGTTCTATGCTCATGAAAAGATAAGGAGATAAGGCGTAGCGGCAAAGGCGTATGTTGATTTTCGAATTCAAAGTATTGTTGTGAGCCCGCTATATAATAGCCCGAAATGAACATGCTTAGGCTTTTCTGAAAGGCTGGGATCTCTTCTTTCTATCAATCCGTATCTAAACTATTTAACCTAGATAGGAAACGTCCTACGTCATTTAGAAATGAGGAGATAATGGCATAGTGGCGAAAGCGTATGTTGATTTTCGAATTCAAAGTGCTGTTGTCAGCCCTCTAACAGCTCGACATGGACATGCTTAAGCTTTCCTGAAAGATTGGGATCTATTCTTTCCATCAATTCTAACTGAAATTAGGGACCCTTCCTAGGCCCATTTTAAAGTGTAGCTCCAATTGATGTAGCGGCTAGTTTCAATTTCAAAGTGCCATTACAATGCTCATGTGCGTATTTGTATCCAAGATAAACAAACTGTTAGTATAGTGCAGTGCAGTTAAACAGTTTTGAAAATTGGCTTTTTCAACGTTACAAAGGCATTTCAATGGACTTTTTAAAATTCCTGAAAATGAGTTGTATTAAACTGAGGGCTCTGAAGGTCTTATAAGAACCTATCCACATCCTTCTTTATACCCTTACCCGAATTTTTCGGACTCTATTTTGCATTCGGACTACTTTGCCCTCCTCCACACTCAATTCTTGGCTGTTTGTAATCAGCCATTATGAATTGTACTTACACCTGTAACCATCAACCAGTACTTAACTCGGGAGGTGCCTCTTGCCTCTGTTCCTCGAAAATTGAAAATTCGGATTGGTGTCCTTTTTCACTACTCGGAGAACCTCGGATTGTGAAGTGTGAAGCATAAGATTGCCATCTGCATAACGCAGAAATTGAAGAATTGCTCTCTCGCTCTCTCTTTCTCTTCCAAGTCTGATTTCTTGTGTTGAGAACCGACTGTGATAAAGATCTTTTGAAGGTTAACCATTTGACTTGCAAGCGCGCTTTCACAAGTACAGTGAACCTTCAATCACGTAACCCTTCTATTACGGTACACGCCTTTGTTTGTCATTCTTATCTTATATTCGCGTTCAAATCCATAACTCCCCAAAACTTTAATCGGTTTTGAAGTTTGAATACACCATTCGAACCGTGTTTTCGAGAGCTATCCATTGGTGCTACCGACAAGTCAGTAGCTCAAATATCTTTTGAATTATATAGCAAAAACTAAAATGTAACCAAAAATGGATTAAAAAAATTTGTTATGGAATTCACAGTTGGAAAAAAAACCTATACCAACAAATATATGATTCTGAATCAGCATTGCTGGCTGTGCTATGGTAACTATATTAGTAACAGAGGCTCTATCATAATCTTGGGTGAAAGTCATCCACCTTATAGTTGTATCCGTTTATTTTGGTTGAATTTGTGAGCCCATAACCACAATTCACCTTATATTCGAGCCGCCTTGCTATACCATATCCCTGCACCAATCTTAGCAGTATCTACAGACCAGAAGTATCAACCTCACTCAAGCGTTCCAACTGATTTCAAGTTTTAATTCTGTTGCTGTACTAAATTCATCACTACTCTGCATAACTATACCAGCAGAGAATATAATGCTGAAAGTCAAAGGGTTAAAAGGTTAAAAGCGAGCTACTAATGTAGTCCGATTATTTGTTATAGGCCTGCTACTTACTATTCATTCGTGCAGTAAATGTGTTTTGTTGATAAGTAAGCGAAATGTTGATTTCAACCTCTTGGTTTTGGATATCAGCCCGAGGTTTTGGGCCCTGCGTTCGTAGTTGATTCAGGGTGGATGAAAATCATGATTTAAAAAATAAAATCGAATTTTTTTTTATTTAAATAGGATTTTTTTAAATTTAAATCAGTATTTCTGTGTATCCATGTTTTTCTTCGGTTATTCAAGAATATCATTTTAGTGTACGTTTAACTAGCTAATCTCTAGACAATAAATGTATAGTTTCTGAAAAAACTTTGATTTTTGACTTCGAAAACTAATGTCAGTTTTAATAAACATTACGGTTGATTCATATTTTAATATTTAGCAGGCTATATAATAAGATAATTTGTAAAAAGATTTGCTTTAATTTTATGTGTATGATTCATCAGTCAAGTCAATGCCACATGATTGCTTATTTTTGTTTGTTCAGCACTTTCAGTCAAAAACCACAAATTTAGTTTACCAGCCTTGACTGTTCCCGGGCGGTTGCGTATTTTTGTGTGAACTTATTCAAATGCTGGATAACAACCTCTCCATAGTCTAAACCTACAGAAGAGGCTGTCGCTATAGGGCAGAGACATAACGTAGTATTATTGTATATAATTCTATGGTGGAGC
>JAHWFP010040321.1:0-11075 GCA_023313725.1 Lithobius niger
ATTGAAATCTTCTAGCATTAGGAAGAGTTAGCCCATGCTATCGCGCGCACAACATCTCCATACTCTAATACTAATCTGCACACAACAACGTCATGCATTGAAATCTTGTAGCATTGGGGTCATCCCCATGGTAGCGCGCGTACAACAACTCCATACTCCAATACTAATCTGCACACAACAACGCCATGCATTGAAATCTTCTAGCATTAGGAAGAATTAGCCCATGCTAGCGCGCGCACAACATCTCCATACTCTAATACTAATCTGCACACAACAACGTTATGCTAGGCTTTCCCCTCAGCATTGAAATCTGTTACGGAGAAAATTTGAAATCTTCAAACACGAATTGCATTGGAACTGTTACAGACTGAAAATCTCTAATAGCACTGAATTAGTTAGGAAAGAGGTTTGTGCACCGAAGTTTAGTATTGATTTCTGTTAGGAGCCGTACACAACGCCATATTAATGCACACTAATAGTACCATACACTACTGACGTGCACAGGGGCAGACCCTCCCGCGGCGGGTATCCAGAGGTTCCACACGACAACAGACTTCCGTCGGGTAAAGACAATTCGACCTCACAAGAAAGGAACGCAGTCACAAGCGGAGCTTCAGGGGACTTCACCGTCTACCAAGACCCACCTGCCACGGAGGACGCGACCACCCTCGACACCTTCTTCAGCAGGCTCTCAACAGCGATGACTTCCTTCAATCTAACCCCATCACATCTTGGAGACGACTCAAATCTTTCCGAGTGGATTGACGACATGACAGTCTTTATGACGGGCAAAGATCTTCACCCTAGGGATCTTCACAACCTCCTGGCAAGCTGTCTGAGGGGGAAATTCAGGAACTGGTGGTTCGCCATACCAGAAAAGCCGAAGACCTGGGACGAGGCGAAGCAAGCGATAAAAGCGACCTTCAAGAAGCCTATGACGGACCAAGACAGACTGGCTCACATTGCCACCATTCACCCAACGCTCGCCGACGGCTCTACGGGAACCCTACCACGGGGTCAAATCAGCATACCCATCATCACGCAAGGCAGGCACGAGACAGTCCGATTCTCTGTTCATGACAACTTAGCGATGGATTGCATCCTCGGCAGAGATTTCCACGTGCAAACACGCCTGCACATCGATTATGCTAATTTCGTCGGCAACTTTGAAGGTGACGTGCGACACACCTTCCCTCTGACCGCGCATGCCGCAAACCCATCCACGCCGGTCACCAACCCCATGTGGTTCATCCACACCTCTGACGGTGACAAGAAGCTCAACCAGATGTCAGCAGAGCAATACGAAGAACTAGACAGCTTACTGTCAGACTACAAAGATGTTTTCCCTGGAAAACCAGGACGAGTAACCGGATACGAGTACCACATCTCATTCCACTCCGAACCCAACCCAGTCGCGCAACGTGCCTATCGAGCGGCTCCCGACATCAAGCGTGAGTTGGGCAAAATGATCGACGAACTGGAGGCGAGTGGCAGAATCGAGAAGACAACAAGCGAGTGGGGCTCCCCATTCTTCCTCAAGAGAAAGAAAAATGGGGGAGGCTTCAGACCGGTTCTCGACTACAGGGAGCTTAATAAACAAGTCAAGGTTGACAAGTATCCTATGCCTCGTACTGACGAAGTCTTCCACTTCCTGGCTGGGGCAAAATATATCTCGCTGCTAGACGGGGAGCAAGGCTTCCATCAAATTCCCCTGGACAAAGACAGCCAAGACTGCACAACATTTATTTCCCACAAAGGACTGTACAAATGGAAAGTTCTTCCCTTCGGCCTGAAAACGGCGAGCCAGGCTTTCCAACGAGTCATGACAGGGATCCTGGGGAACCTCATTAACACCGTGTGCGTCTTATATATTGACGACATCGTCGTAGCCACGAGGACATGGTCAGAGCACTGCTGGGCACTACGAGAGATCTTTCAGCGACTCCAGAAGGCAGGCTTTACCCTCAAGAGGAAGAAGTGCCACTTCGTAGTTCCAGAGCTGAAAATCCTGGGTCTCCGAGTCACCGCAGACGGAGTTCAACTCGCACGTGACCACGTGGCAGCCATCAGAGACTACCCCATACCAACAACACGACGAAAAGTGCAGCAGTTCCTTGGGCTCTGCAATTTCTACAGGAAGTTCCTGAGGGAATTTGCCGAGACGGCAAAACCATTGTATGGATTGACGAAGGTCGACACACCCTTCCGCTGGAGGTCTGAACACCAACAGGCTTTCGACAGTCTCAAACGGAAACTTCTCGACGCAGGGATCCTGGCGCTGCCGGATTTCTCACAACCCTTCAGGATTGAATCGGACGCATCCATCGAAGGGCTGGGAGCAGTCCTGACACAGCAAATTGATGGAGAAACTCGCACTATAGAATTCTTCAGCAGAGGCTTGAAGGACCGAGAGAAGAAATACCACTCGTTCGAGCTGGAAGCTCTCGCAGCCGTCGAAGCGGTGGAAAACTGGGAAACCTACGTGGGAAACACGAGATTCCAACTTGTCACAGACAACGAGGCCTTAAAGTGGATTCTCTCGAAGCAACGATCATCCGCACGCACCGCACGATGGGCGATACGTCTTCAAACTTTTGACTTTGAAGTGGTTCATCGTCCTGGCAAACAGAATATTGTGGCTGACGCCTTGTCGAGAAATCCAGCTCCCGCCACAGATGGTGAAGACACACATTTCAAGACTCCAGACTTCGAGGAGGAAACTATGGATGAAGCGAAACCTTCGGGATACCCGATGTTGTACATCAGACAACAACCTCTCATTGACATTGCTGACAAAGATCAACTACGGCAAGCACAGCAGAATGACAAAGGGGTCAAAAAAGTATCCAACACCCTAACCAGCCCGTCAAGAGAAGGCAACGACAAAAGCTTTAACCAGGTCACCAAGATCCTGAAGCAGTACGTCAAGGGAGACGATGGGCTCATCTACTACAAGGATCCACTAGCAGCGTTCAGGGGTGATCCACGCCATTCTGGAGGATTTACGTCCCAAAACTACTCCGGAGGACATATCTGCATGACTGCCACGACCACCAGCAAGCGGGGCACCTCGGAGTTACCAAGACCATGCAGCGCCTGCGAGCCATTGCTCATTGGCCAGGCATGTTCACGGACTGCAAGAACTACGTACGCTCATGCCCCAACTGCCAAATCGCGAAACACGCCCAGACCAAAAAGGCGGGGGACATGCAACCTGTCATTCCCGACCACCCTCTTCATGTGATTGGCGTAGACTTCGTAGGGCCACTCCCTGAAACATCCCACCACCACAAGTACGTCCTGACCATGGTAGATTACTTCTCAAAGTACTGCTGGCTGATTCCGACAAAGAATGCTAAAGCAAAGACTGCGGCAAGGAAACTCCTCACGGAGATCTTCAGAGCCGAAGGCGCACCCAACATCTTGGTCTCGGACAACGGACCGGCTTTTGTAGGCAAGGTATTCGAAGACCTCCTCACCATCTCCGGTGTGAAACATCATCGCACGACTGCCTACCACCCGCAGTCAAACCTGACGGAGCGAGTCAACCGAACTCTCAAAGGCTGTTTGCGAGCCTTTATTCATGACAAACACGACCAATGGGGTCCATTACTCCCCGCACTCCAATGGGCCTTGCGGACGACGCCTCACATCAGTACCGGGGAAACGCCACACTTTTTGATGCGCGGCAGAGATCCGAAGTATCCTTTGGCGATGATCAGTCTCCCGGACACCGAATCGGGTCTATCCATGCAGGACCACGCAGAGCGCCATAGAGAAACCTTAGAGAAAGCAATTGACCTCGCCGCTGCACATCTCGTCGAAGCGGCAAGGACGACGAAACTGAACTATGACGCGAAGAGGAGGAAAACCTCGTACAAGCCGAAGGAGCTAGTGAAAATCACCAACCACATGCTCTCCGATGCCGACAAGGGGCTAACGAAGAAATTAGCGCCTCTGTACAAAGCACCCTACCGTGTGAAAGGGAAGAAGAGCGCCGTGACATACGAGATTGTTGCCACCGACAACGCACAAGATGTCAGGATAGTCAACGTCCAAGACATGCATCCATATTGGGACCCAGGCACAATGGACCGCTATGGGCCCAAGGCTGAGACGACTCCGCAGGCCGTGGCTCCCGCCCCGGTAAGGACTCTACGACCCGACAATGACTCTTCAGAAAGCAGTTCCGACAGCGAGGGAGAATCGCCAGACCCCTCATCAAGCTCCTCGGAGGACGATGATGACCCTGACCCGGAATGGGCCCCCTCCAGCGACGAGGACCAACCCCGGATACGGAGTGACAACGAGCAAAACGCTAGTCCCAAGCCAAGAAGCGAGACAACTCGCCCCACTACTAGGACTGCGAGAACGGTGAAACCTCCGGCCCACCTAACGGACTACATCTGGCTTCTGACGTCAGACGCTGCCCCGTTTGTGAATCTCAGTAATGAAGACTGGGAACCGGCGGAATGTTAATGAATGTGTGAAGCGAAAGAGAAACGGTGCCGCGGCGTCGGTGAGGGAGTTACAGTCTCCGACTCTTCCCCCTACCCAAGGTCGGTGATGGACAGTACACAAACGTAAAGTGTTGTAGCCGCTTAAGAATTTGCCTCGGTTGAAAAGTTTGTTGGCCTCACGTAATTTGGAAGTCAGCGTTGTTTGCCTCAATATGTAATTGTGCTTCGCAGACCATTTCAGCCAACCTCTCCCTCAATTTTGTTCAACCGCGGAAATCTACGGCACAATGGGACAGTGACGAAAAGTGAGACGTTGGAATCCGGTAGTGGAAGATGGGACTTTCAACTTCGTGTGTGATACGCCGATTAGGCAATGCGACACAGAGACTGTACTTTCTGTTCCAAGGACTAAGCCGTGGCCATGCAGCCATGCAGGTGTGCGTGATTCTTTGCGCAGTGGACATTCATTGAAAGATGTGGATTGCAAACATGTTACTCGTTTTTTTTTTGTGATTCGACTTTATTATACCTTGATTCTATGTAAAGGAATTTTGTAAGCTCCCCTTTCCCTTGCTCACTCGTCTTGCAAAGACGGGCCTTTGCTCTGAGGGGGGGGGGGAACCTGTCAGGGTGCGCCCCTTGCGGCCACCTGCTGCCCTGACAACGTCCCCATACCTCTGCCCGATGGCAGCGCTCCAAGCGAGCCACGCCGGACTGGAGAGAGAAGCAACACGAGCGAGCAACCCAAGAGAGCGTCTGCTCTCATCCCAAAGTTCTCGGCATTAAACAAGTTGAAGATGAATCCTTAGAATTGGATCTCTTTCACCTGCCCAGGGCTCCCAAGCTATCCGGGGCGAAGGGGAGTCCTGGCAGCCGCAAAGTTATTTTCATTTCGTGCTACCGAGTAAAGTATTTCACTTAGGTACGTGGGAACCGGCTAGACCGGCATATGTTACACCGGGGGTACAGCTAGTTGTGTAAATTGTTTTAAATTGTATTAACCTACTAGTACAATCGACAATGCGACTGAAAATAGCAACGTTTGTTATCAGACGGAGAGAACCGCCACAAACGATCATCGTAAAGCATTTCATTGTTTTGGTTTTGACGCAACGACATCAGCTACTCTCGTCGTGGGTAATCTGGTAAGAATTGTCGTTTTGTTTTAATAATGTGTTTTTTTAACGTTCAGCAAAGATTGAACGATCAAATATTTCATAATTATTCATTAATTTCGTTAAAAACTAATCGCTAGTTGAAACAAACCTATTTGTTGGTTTCGAAAAACCAAGCGTCGTCTGCTTCGAGGGTTGGTTTGGGAGCAAAAACGTCATCAACTGAATCTCGCTCGTGTATACTTTACCACGGGAAATAGCTGCGCTCTAGCTCAGACACGTTCAACTAGTGGGTCCACCCTATCAAAGCTACGTTTAATCCAAGCTCCCTGGTGTCGTCAGTGAGACACCACAATGGCGTCGTTCATATTAAGTGTATATTGTTAACCCTCCTAGTTTATCATAACACACTGTTAGGCTAGCTATGTAATATTGTAACATTACCATGCCATAGCAACGTGTGCCCACTCAGGTCACATGACCCTGTAATTGCATATATATAGAGTATATATACAGGGTGGTCCAAAAGTCGGGCCTACCTGAATATATCCTAAATGGTGTCAAATATCCTGAAAACAAGTTTATAGTAGTAATGAGTAAACAGCGGGGAATCAGATGAGTGTAAAGACGATGACCTTGAAGACCTCCATCAAGGTCATCGCGTTGCTAACTTCTAAAGGAAGCAGTAGACCATCAGTGCAAATTTGAAAGTTGTAGGTAATCATTAAAAACTGCCAACCCAAGAAACAGAATGGAAATCCATGTAGAAATGCCAGAGTTATGTGCAAAATACCCTTTTTCCACATAAACGTCACTGCAAGAGCTACTTGTCAAGCAGTTAAGCACACCGCACACTGCTGGAGAAGCTCGAAAAGAAAACTGAGCTGCAGCACATCTCAGCCGGAATTCAACTACTCCCAATTTGGAACGGGGCGCCGTCATAGGGCTCCATCTGCGCAAGAGTCCATGGTCATAAGTGTCCAAAAGTGACGGTCCAACGGAGCAAATGCCACAGCGGTCCAATGTACTAGGGGTCCGCAGTCAGAAGGGTCCCACCATAACGAGATCCGTCACAAGAGTCCACCGCACAGTAGTCCAACATGGATCAGCCATAAGGTTCCAAAGTCATAGCCCTCCAATATTCAGTAGCCAAAGGAGTCCAACGTCAAAAGAGTCCATAGTCAAAAGGGTCCATACAAAAACTTAAACATTTGATAAAGGGGCTCCTAATTGTTGAGTAGTCACAAGAGTCCAATTATCTGAAGCGGGGTGTCGTCACAAGGGTCCAAAAACATAAGCGTCCCCCGTCATAAGGGTACCGTCACTAGGGTCCAAGCACAAATTCCGTCATAAGGGTCCAAACATCACGTACACAACATTTCGAATCATCACGTCTTTTTCCCACGATTTGGAATCCACAATGTACTGAATACGGTTAGATTCTAGGTTTAGGGTTAGTTGTAAAAGAGTGCAGCTAGAGCAATATTCCGAGTAATGTCTGTAGTCCTATAATATGAAATTTTGTTTCCCACGCCCCAACTTAAGTTAGGTCCACCAGTAAAGATGGGCAACATTCGAATCAATCGCAGAAGATTTTCCAATCGCCAATAAATTGCGAATAGCCGTTCTTTCTTAAATCACAATGATTTGAATTAATTCGAATTGCTACGACTTAGAAATTCTTTTTTTTTTTTTTTTTTTTTTACAAAAAGGGCATTTTACAAACGGCAGGGGCAATGTTTCCCTGTCTCCCCCCCTCTCCCCCCAGTGCACGCAACTGATTCTTTATAATTATAACTAATTAAAATATGAAATGTAAAGAGAGCTTGGCACCAAAGCAGTACGGAGAAGTGGAGTGGACAGCTGAATACTTTTATCCATAGGCTATACCCTAGACACTTTACACGAAAAGGGAAGCCAGGAATGGGGGGGGGGGGGGGGGGATGGAGCGCTGGGAAAAAATAATGAAATCCTCAGGTTTCCCCCTCCTCTGGCTTGAATGATGCGCGTAAACAGCCGTAGGGAAAAAATCAAGGGAGGAAAAAAAGCGTAGAAAATAATAGCCGAAGGAGAAAAAAACTTCAGGGACATAAACCTACAGACAAAAAAAAAAACGAAGGGAAAAAGCTTGAATAAATTGCTTTGCCGATTTTTTTGTATTAATTTCGTTATAGGTTAGTTAGTTGCCTGCACAGGAGATTCACCATGAAGCTAATTTTTTTACGGCTTTTTCTTTGCAGCTTTTATTCCTGCAGCATTTTTCTGTGTTTTTTTCCCCCCTTCGACTGTTTTTTCCTGGTTTTCTTACTTTTTTTTACCCTCGGCTCTTACTGGCTCTTGCTAATACTAATTGTTGTGTAATATGTATGCAACCAACAAAATATTGCGCCAGGTAAAAATTTCTGAGAGTATCTGTTTTTAGATATATATTTTTTCATGTACTACAGTTGACTTTGACTAATTCGTAATTTCTCGAATCTGCAAATTGCCTGTCATTCGATAAAGATAAATTTTAATGCTCATTTTAAAGTTAGGCCTAGTGTTTAATTTTCTCTCTTTAGTCCGTCTGGTCTCTTCCTTTCACTATTATTCCTAGGCATATTTGTTTTTGGTTAATTCCCTTTAATTGTTAGACTACGTTGTCATTCACAGACTATCTCAGGAGCATCAGGATTTCTATTAATTTTTTTATTTATTTGTTTTTTGGAAAAATTGTGAATTAATGATTAGCTAAGGTGTCAACAATCCTGATAATGGCAGTTTACGCTTAAGTCCGATTTTCCAATTTTATTTATGTTCATTAAAATTTCTCACGCGAAATTGACCAGAATTTGAATGTACATGTTTTTCATTAGAGACTAATTTGGCTGTATCGCTGTCAATTTAAAAAAAAGCAGCAAGACAAATTGGTTTGACGTATACGAAAAAGGACGGAAAATAGTTAACACAGCCTTGCTTTTGAAATTCGTTTGGTAGGTAAACGCATGTATGCTTTAATGCGTGATTAAGGCTGTTAACGTTTATTAATGAAGCAAGCAGTCTGCATTAAAGACTGTCCTTGTGAGGATACACAATACTCTAGTTCGAGTTGTCTTTTCTTTCTTTATCGGACTAGTGTATTGTGTTTCCTCACAAGGCCAGTCTTTAATGCAGACTGCTTGCTTCGTTAACCCTTTACCTTGTGATTTCTTTCTTTATGTAACCTAACGTATCGTACTCTTTCTTTTTTTACAATAGTACAGTATTTAAGTTAGCAATTTAGCATTCTTTAAATTAATTTTAAAAACTTAATATTTTTAAAGGAATGAAAACAGAAAAAAAAACGTTTTTCTTTGTAATTACATGCAGAAAGTGTGCGTATTGTAGTTTAGGAAATTATCGAAGTTTTCAAATCACACCGTGGTATGCTCAGGAAAAAAAGTTTTAAAAATATATTGTTTAATTTGCTGTATAGTCATAAAGAAATATCATTTGCGTGTTGTGAGTAAAATTGCTTGTGTTTGGCCGCGTTTTTATGAATTTGTTCGATCGTCATGTTGACTGCTGATTTGTGTGTATCATTATCTTAGCTTTGTTGATGTGCTAATTAATCGTAACAGCAAACATCGCTACTGTCGTGAACACGAACAATGAAATGAAGCGAACAACCCACTGAACGCGCCTATTAGTTGGCTCCTCCAGCTCGCTCTTGCTAGTCGCTATTCACGGGCTAGTCAGCCAATTGCAGCCAAGCAGGGAAATCGGCCCTACCATATGTATTAAAAGTCTAGTTATCATTGTCTTTGCTTTCTTTCTAATTCCTAGCAGAGGCGTATCGTGATTCGATTTGCTATTGAATCTAATAGAACGAATCTCTAACCTCAGGACGATTCACAGTTATTGAAATAGTATTTTGTCGTGATTGAAGTCGTGATTCATTCAGTGAAGGGATTTTTGATTTAGGAAGGATTCAAATCACAATCTAGGCAGCAAAAATTGGGCACCATATCAATCGACTCTCAAAATAATTCTTGTGGTTTGCACTACGAGGCAAGGTGGATTATTGTCGCCGGCTCTTTTGGGTTTGTTTATAGATGATCTTTTATGTGATCTCAGCCTAGCTTCTCCGGGCTGCTGGATTAGTGGTGTTAATATCAACTGTATGGCATATGCAGATGACCTAATTGTGTTTACGCCTACTAGAGCTGGGTTGCAGACCCTGCTTGACTTGTGCAGTAATTGGGCGAATAATAATGGTATGTTGTTCAATATTAAGAAATGCCTTTTTCTTGTTCATGGCTGCACTTCTAGAGATGTTGTTGCCCCTGTTTTTATGTGTGGAGATAGTCTCCTCAGAGTATTTTCTTTTAAATATTTAGGTCACATTATTACTGAATCTCTTAATGATGACGCTGATATTGAGCGCTGCCAGCGTACTTTTTTAAAATGTTTTAATTGTGTAGGCTATACCACAAGTTCAAGTATGTCGATGTCCATGTTTTTGCAAAGTTGTTTACATCATGCTGTGTGTTTTATGGTGATGCACTTTGGGTTTCGCATACCAAGAAGGCTCTTGACACCCTTCGAACCTTCTATCATAATTGTGTTAAGAGGTTTCTAGGGGTGCCAAGATTTTAATTTAGTCCTGCAAGCTGTATTGCTGCTGGGGTTGCTCCCTTTGAGGTGATGTTAGGTGGACGATTCATTAATTGGTATCGCTCCATTTGTGTTAGCAACAATCCTTTAGTGGTTGCCCTTTTGTCATCTACTGCTGGTTCAGTAGGCTGCATCCAGAGACGCTTTTCTGTTACTTTGGAGGAACTTCTTATTTCTACGATGGATTTGGGTCTGTTCTCCAAGACAGACTTGAAAAGGTATCTGGGATGGTATTTGAGGCATTACTACGACACTCTGTAAATATGCTGGCCACGTGTGGCTTTTTATGTATTCACTTTTTTTGTTTTTTGTTTTGTTTATTTTGTTCTGTATCCTCAATTGGATGAATTAAAGCTTATTATTATTATTATTATTACTACGGGGAAAAAATCCAAAGAAAAGATCCACGGAAAAAAATCCAGGAAAATTCCAAAGCAAAAAAAATCCATAGGAAATAAAATCCAAAGAAAAATAGCCAAAGCGAAAAAAAATCCCAATGCCATTTTTTTATTGCAATATTATTATTCTTATTATTATTATTTTTTTTTTTTTTTTGCATTTTGTTAATGTAAGGTTATTTCTTACTCCCTTTCTTCCCAAACACTTCTATCCGATCCACAATTTGATTCCTTGTAAATCACAATGTGAATACATTACTGGTTTTTTCAGCCTGCTAATGACAATCTATCGGAATTCCTTAATTTTCAAGTCCTGGAAAATAAAAGGCCTCCGTAAATCAATCTTTCCAACTTTTTCAGCTTGCGTACCAACCTGTTAATATACTCTCAATGTAGATCTCGCATCTAGAAGTTAGTTCCTATGTTAAGGGATAAATTAAGCCTAATTAGTCTTTATTACAGAAACA
>JAHWFP010040324.1:0-30279 GCA_023313725.1 Lithobius niger
TTTAAGTCCCCATCCAACCCCCAACCGTTTAGTTAGAGTTCAGTCTATTGGCATGTCTCCCACTTTGCTATTTTCCAGGCATCAGTCCAGTAACATAAATAACCTTGTTCTTGAGTTTTATTTCCTCATTATTGTTTCTAGTCTGATTATTACCCAAATTTGAATTCACAGCATGGAACCTCAGTTGAGCCACCGGGCGTCGACATTGGAGGCTCGATGCGGCGAACTTAAATTGAATGCAAATAATCATGCTAGGAACAACAATGAGGTAAAAACTCAAGAACTTTTGACATTAATGGCTTGAACCAGACAAACCAAGTGACTTTTTCATATTTGTTCATTGAAAATGTGCCAAACTCGAAGTTTGGCAATGATTGAATAGGTGTACTAGCATAATTTTTCCAAAATATGGTTTCGCAAATTCAAAGTGGTTCAGTTCAATGTACAGTTTGAAAACATTACTCCGTTTACTACAAAAAATCATTACAATGTTGAAGAAATCAAATTTTTTATGCTTATTTTCACAAATCAAGATATAACTACACATCCTTGCAAATTTTCGATGATCAGCAGTTCCTGGTGGTTCTAGGAACTGTGCAATACGAGTACACAGCACAGTGATTGCCGCCAAACCTTTTAACACAAATATGCACCAAGTACTAATCAACTGTTCATTTTAGATAACCTGGAAACAACAGCATTGAATTTTTCCTTAGTTGGTGCATTTAATTCACACAAACCTCAATTGGTGCAGCACTCACCTTAACATTGCGTCGGTGGTAACTGCTCCCGGAATTTTGTTCGAATGATTAAGCCTAGTTGTCGATTATATTGGCTTTTTTTATAAAAATTAATTGGGCTATCCCTTGTGGTTTCAAGTTCAAACCAAGGCAATTCACAGTAGATTTTGTACTTTTTTGGGAAATTTGTTAAGTTTTGCAGTACGTATTTACCAAATTAAGCAAAAATCAGTGAGTTTTAGTTTGCTACAATTAGTGGTTTTTTTAATTTAGCCTACCATTTCAATAATAATTTTCATAACTTTTAGCCTAGTTAAAATATTGCAAAATGTGTAACTTTTGAAAAATCGCAGCGGTTAGTGGTAAAACATGGGCTACGTTTGCTGAGCTTGGACTAGCAATTTTATTTTGCTGTACTTAAAGCAAAAGTACATTTTTAGCCTAGTTGAGCCCACTTTTGGTTTTTCCACTTTTTATTTTGGTGTTTTGACTTGCAACGTTGTGTTGCTTTTGATGCCTTTACAGTACTAAGTAATGACTGATGATGCCAAAGCATGTTACAAAATTCTACACATGTTTTATTCATTTGTTTACCACGTATGACCATGGCTTAAAAGAGTATGTAATATAACACCATCCATAGATAGGCTTACAAGGGCAGTTTTCACATACTTTCTTGTTGACTTCTACACCATAGGGGGCCATTTCAATACACGAAGTTCTCATATCTGTTACCTCTAAGAGCTCATATCAGTTGCCCGATTGCAATCTTTCCTCATTTTGGCTAGGCTATTGAGTCTTAAAAAGATCCAAAAGGTTTCTGCTACTAACTGATTTACATTTTGCTGCATTTGTGCAGTGAGTTTTAAATTTTTTAAATTTCTTAAAAAAAGTATTTCTCGCCGCACTGCAAAAACACTACATTCTACGAGTAAACTACAACGTTGTTGCTTATGATGGGGTCACATGGTGTCAGCAGGCATCCAGTAGAGAAGCACTCATCGCATGCTCTATAGACAGAGCAAGACGCTGGAGTGATAGGAGAGAAATGGCCCAATCTCTGCCACAAAACATGTTGGAAACTAAAAGTGTAGCAAAGACATAACGTGGTAAATGGAAATTTTACTCGAGAAAAGTTACTCGTTATTACAGGCAAATTCCATAACTACAACTAGACAACCTTCCAACTAAATACAAAGTTGAAACACCAAAATAAAGGTGCATAATCTTAACAAGACTAAGGAAATCTGTCTAAATTTCCACATATTCCAACGGTTTGTGTGGAGGAGGATGAAATAAGTCTCCCAACTGTCTATTTCAGGTGCTATTTTAAGGTTTTACTGTTGCTTTGACTCACATCAGTCCGTTTGTTTACATTCGAATGTTGCGGCGGCCATGGTTTTTCGATGTTGGTCAGGTGGTAGCCCTGGCCTTGGCCTTTGATGTTGGTCTGGCCGTGGTCATGGCATTCGTTTTTAGTCGGGTCGTTTCCACTAAGTTGCAAGGCTGGTGTGGAAGGTGCCTGGATATTCAAAAGGTCTTAGTTGTCTCTCTTATGTCCCTGGATAGGAGAGAGAACTACGACCTCATGAATACCGAGGCATCTTCCACACCTGCAATCCAATACCTTATAAGAACCGACCTCCACACCAGCTTTGCAACCAAATGGAAACAGCTTGACTAATAAAGAAGGCTGTGGCTACAGCCCGACCAACATTGAAGGCCACGGCCGCCCGTGGTTTGAATGTAAACAAACGGAATGATGCGAGTCAAAGTAGCAGTAAAACCTCAAAATAGTGCCTGAAGACAGTTGGGAGACGTATTTCATCCTCCTCCATGCAAATGTCGAAAATCTTTATTTTGGTGCTTCGATTTTCTGAACACTCGCAGTATCATGTGTTTACAGATTTTGAATACAAAGTTTGTTAAAAAGCTTGCATTTCGTAATCGTAATATGGTAGTTTGTTAGAAAGAGCTTTGATTTGTCTGCAGAGAAGGCATTTTTGTCTGCGACAAATATCATGCTGATTGTGCCACTGAGCAATTTTAGTAGTCATAGATATCAGGATTAAAACATGGAATGTTATACAATAACTATGGCAGCCTATAGCTTACATTACTTTGGTCTAGTGAGAAACGTTCCAACGGTGGATGTGGGGGTGGAAAGTTTGAGGATGATGGGCTTTTGGCAGCACAGACACTGATGCTATCAAATAAGACGATACCGAACCGTTTATTTGTATTTATGGCTTTATTGGTCAAAATTAAGAAAGCTGTCGGCTGGCTTTCTTTTGGTTTTTCTTGAGTGAAAAATAAAACGACTGACAAATTGGTTTTCGTGATTGACAAATGACCTACCAGTATTGGATTAGTGTAAGTGAGGCTTAATCAAACTCAACAAGTTTTCGCTTCTTGTTGGTGGGTTTTATGTTTCAGTATATCAAATGTGGTTCTGCTACCTTTCCTATGGTCCAAATCACAAGTTTCTAGTCCTTATCATTCAGAGTTATCAGGCAAAATGCTACTGTGATGGATTTTTTTTATTTTCATTTTTTAATAAAGTTTTGAAAGGTCATGTGAGCCAATGGTAGGCTACCACAATTTACGAGAAACTTGTGCTTTGACAGATGCCAGGATTTTGTAGATATCAACAAGCACCAAACCGGACTGGTTTCCGCAAGCTAAGAAGTGGAAACTATTTCATGTTTGTTGATCCATTCTGCTGATTGTTAGGCACTCGCATTTAGGCATATCAGGCTAATGGCAGGGCCATTAATAGGCCTAAACGTGGGTGCCTAACATTCAGTAGAATGTATCATCAAACAAGCACTGCTTTTTTAGCTTGCTAAAACTAGTCTGGTTTTTTGCTTGTACCAAAAAGGTAAGGCAAAGGCAAGGTCCCTTTGCTCTCATCTACAGAGTATGCTCTACTGACGATCCCAGTCAACCTTCACCAATGTCAGTCGCCACTCGCTAAATGGCAAGGAAAATTCAGGAGTTGGCGACTTAGATTTTAGAGCTACTTGCCAAATGGCGACTGATTATCAAACCCCAATGCTTAAATTGTCATATCTCGAGAACCGTATCAACTAGAAACAAGCAATTTATGGCATTGCGTGCAGCATTTCAAGGGCTTGCAGAAACCAGTCCGGTTCTGTGCTTGTTGATTTCTTCAAAATCCTGGCATCTGTCAAAGCACAAGTTTCTCATAAATTGTGGTAGCCTACCATTTGATCACATGACCTTTCAAAACTTTATTGAAAAATGAAAATAAAAAAAAAATCCATCGCAGTAGCATTTTGCCTGATAACTCTGAATAAGGACTAGAACCTTGAGATTTGAACCATAGGAAACCATGTATACAATACTGTCGCTAACCACTTTAGCTAATCGGAGTTACGTTAGGCTAATGCAAACAATATTTAAGCATTAAGTAACAGGACAACTGCTAAAATTAAGCTAGAGGACGGGGACACAGGAGGGTGAAAGGAACAGCAAAAGTGCAAAAAAGTTGTGGCGAGAGAAGAATTAACTAAAGTCTGGACCTGGATGCGATGTCGGAGTTCAGTGTGGAAAAGGTTAAGCAAGGAAGGGTGTCAGGTTTTGCCTGTGGGTAGAAGTCCGGTCCTGGACCCCCAAACACCGCGTTCGGGGTCCAGTGTGGAAGCTGCTTAAGAATCACCGATGCTAGCAGTTCCATCATAAAAGCTTGTAAATACACAGTGCGTAAGTGAAAATTGGCAAGATAATGATTAGCAGCACAAAGCAAATAAGTCCATAGTGCCACATACAAAATGACAAGTAGCTATAAAACAAATTAAAACTTGTCTAATGTTTGTTTTTGTTTTAATTTATAATGTTAAGAGAATTTAAAATTTATTAAAATATAGTCTAGTCCAAATTCTCTTTAAAAGTATGGAGTCCAACAAGTTTTAATTTGTTAATAATTTTTTAGCTGCTTGTCGGTTTGTATGTTGGTACTGACTTTGCAATTGTTAATATTGACAATTGACCTTGTTGTTCGTGTTGTTTTGCCAATTTAGGCCCTATTTGGGTGTGGGAATTACGTTTCCATTATTGGTCTTTCCCTCCCTCACTTTGCTACAGCAATAAAGTTATATTATTATTCTTCAGCAAGATCCTACAGGATCTTGAGTAAGATCCTGCAAGACCTTCAGTAAGATCCTACGAGATAAACGATAAGGTCCTACAAGATCTTGAATAAGGTCATACAAGATCTTGAATAAGATCCTATAAGATCTTGAGTAAGATCCTACAAGATCTTGAGTAAAATCCTACAAGATCTTGAGTTAGATCTTACAAGATCTTGGGTTAGATCTTACAAGATCTTGGGTAAGATCCTACAAGGTCTTGAGTAAGATCCTAAAGATCTTGAGTAAGATCCTACAAGATCTTGAGTAAGATCTTACAAGATCTGAACAAAATCCTACAAGGTCCTACAAGATCTGGACAAGATCCTGCAAGATCTTAAGAAAATTCTTACAAGGTCCTACCAATTCCTGCACAAACTTACAGGATCCTATCCAAGATCTTACAGTATCTTATCGATTCTTGTAATAATATGTGCAAGATCTTGTAGGATCTTGGTACAAGATCTTACAAGGTCTTACAGGATCCTAATAGGATCTTGTAAGATCTTGTACCAAGATCTTACAAGATCCTAAATAAGAACATTGCAAGATCCTATGCAGGATCTTGGTAAGATCTTGACAAGATCTTGATAAGATTTTATGTAAGATGTCCACATGGGGATAGTAAGGAAAGTTCGGATTATTATGCCCAAGGTAAAGGATGTGACATTTTTCAGTATGAAAAAGAAGGGAATTGGTAGTAGCCCAATGCGGAACACGTTGGATGTCATCTTGAAGTAATTTGCAGGAAACGGAGTCAGAGAATATTTTTAAGTCATCAGCATAGCAGGCATTAGGAGAACGAATAATAGAAAGTAAGTCAGAGATTAAAATATTGAACAGGAGGGGACCTAGAACAGAATCTTGAGGAACACCAAAGGTAACGTGGAGCCAAGGAGCGAAGGAACCATGAAGGACGACCCGTTGTTGCCTAAAGAGTAGGTAGGAATTAAGCCTGGAAATAATGCCAGGAGAAAAACCGAAAGTAGTAAATTTGGACAAAAGTTTAGCTGTGACACAGTGTCGAAAGATTTACTGATATCAAATAAAACAATATCACATGGTAGACCAACGTCAGTAAGTTTATTAATGGGATCATACGTGGAGAGAAGATTAGTGAGGCAAGAACGTTTAGAAAGGAAACCATGTTGGGTGGCCGGAAGAATACAGAGTTGAGAACATTTATTAAAAAGATCAGAGTAGATAACCGTTCAAGGATCTTTAAAATGGTTGAGAGTAGACTTATAGGTCTGTAATTAGAAACAAGAAAAGGGGAACCCAATTTATGAATTGGAGTGATATGAGCATCCTTCCAGCATGAAGGAATGGTACGAGAAAGGATGGAATCGGAGAAAATGTGAAACTAGTGGGTGGAAAGAGAACTGTCACAATTATGAAGAAAAATAGGAGGAATGTTATCAGAATCTGAAGAACAGTCTTCCTTAAGAGATAGCAGAGAGGAAAGAACATCGGTCACACCGAAATAAACGACCGCAGCTGCAGGTGGAATAGGATTGCGAGAAGCAGGAAGGAAAGTTGGAGAAAAAGATTCAGTTCAGAACCAATGGTAGCAATATCAAGAGACAAAGTATTGTCATCATTTCTGAAACAGTTTAAGGGGACAGTTTTGTTATCATTTTTAAGGTAGGAAAAGAGTAATTTGGGTTAGTTTTGGAGTGTTGAATTAGGTTGTTTTCAAACGAAGTTTTAGCAAGGAATTTCAGGAACTATTACTACTAGCCAACGCTTCGACATGCTACTGACGACGAGCCGGAGTCTAAACAGCATGCAAAGGCAGAAGAACTGATGTTAACATTGAGATAACAGGCTTTCCTTAGTAATCTAACTTTATTCATAGGTTTAATTAACCCTGCACTTAGACAAAAACGTTTTACACGTCCTGGCATTGGTTACAATCCCAGCGGATTATTTCCCTTCCCTGCTGTGTATCACCAATTCTGCGCTTACGCTTAGACCCTCCCACAGCGTGGTTGTTTCCCGACGAGTTACTCATCTGAAGATGTGCAAAATAACCCTGCATTCTGTTTTTCCAAATTCCCTGCTGAATGCAATTTTCTACTCCCATTTGCACTGTTGTTGTTGAAAGTTAAACCCCCTGTGTTCGATTCACAGTTAGCTGCGAGCCATTCCTATCATGCAAAACTTTGTTACTTTGAAATTCAGATGCCCTTGCATTCAAAGTTAATGTAGGGTTACTTTCAGTTGCAGATATTGGTATACCACATGCTGGTTCGTAACGGTGAGTATATCCCGTTTGCTATCGTGGTGGAAGGTAGAGGAGCGGGGTATAATCGACCTAGTGTGGTATAATCACCCGATTATACACCGGGGTATAATCGGGGTGATTATACCACAGTACCTTTTCGTTGTGCGCATGCGCAACTTATCGAGCTAAGCTTAAAACAGACGCCAACTGCTAGTTAATGACTGCGGCTTTTGACTCGCATATATACCAGCTAGAAAACTCGACATATTCGTTACGAATGTCATATTTTAACATCACTGTATAATTTTTTAGGCTAGTATCTTATAATTTTACTTCAGCGATCTATTGGCATAAATAATTTTAATTTTTAATTTTAATTTTTCTATCCCATGGTAATTATTAGCAAATGATTAAAAATTAGCACAGGAACACACACAGCGCCATCTCTCGGCGGATTTCAGCAATGCGTGGTTGATGCGGCGTGTTTAACGGGAGAAAGTCGCCGAAACCAGCATCGCCTATAACTTCTCGTTGGAGACAAACAATTTTATGAACTGAGAGACTGGTAAGCAAATAAAACGTAGCATTACATAATAAATATTAATGAACACAAAGAATGTTTAGTCCTTTTGGTATTATTTATTTTGAATTGGGATATACTCCAGTAAAACAGCCCTCTAGCTTTTGTGGATAATACGGCTA
Organism: Lithobius niger; assembly: GCA_023313725.1. Taxonomy (NCBI): domain Eukaryota; kingdom Metazoa; phylum Arthropoda; class Chilopoda; order Lithobiomorpha; family Lithobiidae; genus Lithobius; species Lithobius niger. The sequence continues at coordinate 7,821 of JAHWFP010040324.1, forward strand.
AAAATGTTTTTGCACTCAGCCTGTAACCAGACTAAAACTAACTCATGCTAATTAATTTGAAATTATACCCCTCGTGCTATGCGCTCGGTTTATAATTGCAAAATAATTACCATTCGTTAGTTTTAATGTCAGGTTACAGGCTTCGTAAAACAATAGCCGTAATATCCGCAAAAGCTCTAGGGCTATTACTACTGACGAGTCAGCTTGACCAAGAATCGCTTGATTATTACCTGTTCTTACCAAGTTGTGCCCATGGTGATCAGTTTGAGAATGTTGAACTGTACTCATAGCTACACCTTATCTGTTTTGATCCCTAGCTAGTGCTCTTTGACTACTACAGCTGTTATTCGCAACAATATTACTATTATTACAAAATTCTAGTTTGTTATAGCTAGTAACATGCTGTGCACTCTGCCCTCCGGTTGACATGGCTGCTGGAAAAAAAGACATTACATGGTTATTAGTTACAATTGCATTGTTTGTGAAATCAAACTGAGCTCGCTTAGCTGCAGGTGACAGCTTGTGCCAACGAGGAAGTTCATTGATGCTACTGCGCAAGGATTTTTTTGCAGTCGGATGTTTGTCTGTGACACGGTCTGTAACTGCTTCTGACAAACATTCTAAGACAATTTGTACTAAGCCCTTCTCTGCGATGGGCTTTTTCCATTTTGAAATGCTTGGCAAAAGCGATGCACATAAATTCTTTGGGAGTCTGCTCGAGCTGTTGCTTCTAAGCTAACAATTCTGCTAGTAGAACTCTGGCTTGATGTCCATAAAGTCCTCTGTGAATTGTTGTCGAATGTTTTTCCAATTGCCCATCGGTTCAGCTGTTTGCCACTAGGCTTTGAACTTGCCGGTGATGGTGAGTCCGTCAGGATTTTCAGTGAGTCACCCGATAACTGCTTGTGAGCTACGTAGATGTCCATTTCTTCCAACCATTGCTGAAACTTGGTTTCGTGACGTAGTGTCGGAGGTGTGACATGTAACGAGTAGAAAGCATTCACATGCAATAACGAGTCCGAAGGAGAACTGATGGGATCTGCATTGTATGGGGTACTCATTGTATTTATCATTGTGGTACTGATCGTGCTCGAGACAACAGCAGTTGATTGCGAGTTTTTGGGAGCATTTGAAAAAAAAATGGGTTGTTGCTGGATAGATGTAGCTACACTTGATGAGGTCGTTGAGGAACTAATCGTCATTGTAGACCTAGTCGAAGTCATTGTGAATGACGAGACAGTCGTTGTGTGCTTTGTAGTAGCAATCGTTATAGTGTTGTTGGCCATTACTGATGGACCTGCAGTTCCAGCACTGTTTGCAGTGACAAGTGAAGTTTGAAACAGCATTAACAGTTGTTTCATGTCACTCTAGTTCTGTTGCATATAACTGGATACAGTTGCTAGTCTGCCGTCTGACTGTTGGAGCATGTCAGTCAGTTGTGTGATTAGAGAGTTCTCCAATGCTCTCTGATTATTCGCTACATTCATTTCAAAGGTGTTGAAATTGTCATTCAATTTCGTTTCCAACACACTTGTTCTGGTTTCAAAATGTTTGCCAACTGCATCCCGTTTGCAAATATGTTGCTGTAGTCTCTCTTCCAGCTGAGCTAATCTATCTTCCAATCTGGGGATGGATGTGGGGTGTGGGGTAGTGAGAAGGAGAATGAATACTTTGTGGTGGTGTATGACTTGAGATTTCCGATATCAAAGGCAAATTATTCGAATTCTCTACACAGTTCATTGCAGTAGAATTTTTTTCCCAGTCTAGCCACAGTCTGCATTGCAGGTGACAGATAGTTTAAAATCTAAATTTGTCCAACATTTTCATTTGTTGACTCAGTGCTTACCTCTACTTTTCCTCCAGTAAGCTGTGAGTTTCCTTGACAATGCTTGCCATTTTATTTCTTATTAAAGTTGTGAGAGCTGAGATCTGGCAACCGATGCAAAAAAAATCAGTAAACAGACATTGCTTTTTGTTGGTACCGTTTATGATCGATGGCGCGCACTTGAAAAGCGGTAGAGCGGCTGTTTGTTGTGGTTTCAGGCAAGCGACGCAATCCGCGAGAAAAAGTAGTTCCCAGAGGCCACTTGGAGCTTGCTTGAATTGCGCTTCATTAAGTCTAAAATTCTGTGCAAATACGATCAATCGACTAATAACTTCTAGTACAAACATGGTATAAAGTGTCTTTTTTAGCAATGCAAACACGCAAAATTTTTCCATTTCATGCATGCGTAATACCGTTTGATGAAATGCATTGGCCTAGAGGTGATGCACCTTTAGTCCTGCATGAAGCAGCAATTTTTTCAAGAAAACTGCACTTTGTGAGGATAACACAATCTTCCGTGTACTTCATGTCCACACCCATGAAAAACTTGTAGGAAGGGGTGCTTCTGAAACACGTCAAAAACCAACACGGCCACCATACAATAGAAAAATTCAAAATCGTACCAACGTATGTAAGTTTGGTGTCAATTGCTAGGTTTTAAGGTCTGCCGAATTTAAAAAAACCGCTTTATAAAGGTGCTAGAACTCTACACGACAAGATATCCAAGATGGCGGCCAAAATGGTAGCTAAATTCAAGTGTTTTTCATAATTTTAAAATATACTTATAGAGTGGGGCAGATTTGAATTATTCCTCAAAAAAATGAGTTCGTTTGCAATGACTAGTAACTAGCAAAAACCCCAGCTCAAATCCGTGGTATACGTGTTAGTAATTAGGGGCTAAACTGCAGTTGTTTCTCTATGCTGTAGCACTGCATTTTTCTTCAATTCACCGTTAAGTTACATCTTTAAAGTCATGCGGTAGCAGTTATAATTAAATAAATGGATGTATTTAGGCATAGATATCACGTGGAGATGTTTATTGGCGGAGCGTAGCGTGCCTATAACGGGCATCGAATTTCAAAATGTTGGTTGGTTGGTGGTTGGTAGGTTGCACTTTTGTAGTCTAGATGGAGCACAAACCAAAGTGCAGATTGCTATGAAATTTGCCACATTTGGGGAGTTTTAAAAGTCAGCGGCTTGCGAGTCGCTTGCAAGTGGAAATGCTTGCCCGTTTATTATTTCAATGGGAAAGCGTTCGCCGCTGCCAAACAACTCGCAAGCCGCTGACTTTTAAAACTCCCCTATTGCTAGATAGCCCCAAAAGTATTGCTGATCTCGAATTTGGCGTAAATTGCTCAATTATAATCCACGAAATTACACTTTTTCGAATTTATCATCTAACACTCACCATTGTAAATTTTGAATCCCGAATAGTTAAGGAATTCCGACGAAGCATACACTGTGGTGCTGGTAATCAAGTTCCTTACAGCTAACAATCTTTTTTGGCATAACCCAACGAAATAATAACATTTGATTATAGTACTTTAACCACTAGGGGAAGGCAAGCATAAGGGAAAAAACAGAAGGATTCGTAAACGTCTCACATTCGTTTCATGTGAAAAAGAATGCTTGCAGAAATTTAGCCAACATGGCAACCAAAGTGGCATTGACACTATCAACGGGAATTTCAAATGTGAAACATCAAATAGCCGCTGCAGGTGGAAACCGCTCTTAGTAAACAACCGTATACAGCAGACTACTTGTGTATATCACAACACGGGACAATAATTTGGCTTCATATAATCATTTTAAGATTCCTGGATTGCTATGGAAACTGGACTCTTCATCCCGAGTTGCAAGAAAGAATAGGCTTAACCTCGAACGAAATAGGCCTGACTGTTGTTGTTTGCGAAACTAAAACGGTAGATAAACGTCTTAAAATTAAGCTTTAGAATTAGCCAAACCCCAAACTAACACCGGCTGACCTACAATTGTGATAATTCTAATTTAAAAAAAAATTAGCGTTCGCGGTTGCAGTACGTGCCAGAGGTGTGCGCTTCAATATTGTCGTAGATGGCAGCGTAGGGAGCCGCGGATATTTTGGATCTTTTGATTATTGTGAAGTACTATCGTTACTGATGATTGTTGAATTTGCAGTTAAATGCTTTATTGTTAATATTTTAAATCTAAGAAAGATACTCTACAATAAATATAAACAATATAAGCATTATAGACGGTGGTACGTTCTTTGCCAGCTGAACCACAACGGCTAACGTGGTACTCTACTACGGCAGCGATGGCGTAAAGAGGATGCAAATAACGAAACAGAAACTAAATGTGGGAGCAAACGAAAGAATCTTAAAATTAATATGAAACCTAGCCTACGTAAAATGAAAAAGATACAATGTTAAAAACACCAGCAAAAAGCTTCAGCTCAAATGTAGCCGAGTGAATATTGCCCCCAGCTTTTTAAGGACCATTAGCAAGTATTGCAAACCGATTATAATGAGAGTAAATACAAATTTAATATAAACTTTTCTCCGCTCCACCTACAATAGGCTCAAAGTATGTTTCCTAGTTTTTCAACATGGATAATTAAAACGTTTTATTGTAATTGAGGGCTACGCTTCTGTAGTTTATCTCCGTTGTAGTGATGTGCATTTTGAGATAAAGTTGTAGTTAAGATAAATGGATATAATTAGGTTTAGATGAAAGGAGGAGATGTATGTGTTCCAACAAGATTAATTAAAACGATTTATTGTAATTAGGGGCTGAGCAACTGCAGTTTATCGACGGTGTAACACTATGCTTTTTGCGTCTGTTTATCACAAGTTACATCTTTAACCTGCTGCAGTACCCGTTCTAATTAAGATAAATGTATATAACTAGGCTTAGATAAAAGAAGAATATGTGTCTTTTCCAACAAGCATAATTAAAAAACATCTATTATCATAATTAGAACTGCAACCGCACCACGTTAAAAATGTAACTTACAAGAATTGCCGTAAGCATTGAGGTACGGCACAGATAAGCACTTATAACTTATCTCCTAATCACGAAAGCAGTTTTTATTACCTATGCTGGAAGATACATTTCGTCTCCTTTCATATAATCTTAATTACATCCATTTATCATAATTAGAACTGTCACCATGTCACTTTAAAGATGTAACATAAGGTGAATTGAAGAAGACCTCGTGAGGCTACATCGTAGCTAAACAGTTGTAGCTTTTCCCCTAATTACGATAAACCGTTCTAATAACCCTTGTACGAAAGTATACATATCCATCCATCACCTAAGCCTAATTACTTCCATTTATCGTAATTAGAACGGCTACAGCAGCAGTTTAAAGATGTAACTTGTGATAAATAGATGCAAAAAAAACACAACTACAGTGTAGATAAACTGACGTAGCTTAGCTCTTAATTATAAGAGCTTATGGAGTAGCATTAAGAAATTACCCTTGTTGGAAAACATACATTTTCACCTTTCATTTAAGCTCAATTACGTTCGTGGATCTTAATTAGGACTAATATTTCATCTGCTTAAAGTCAGGAATTATAATACACATACGCACTGTTTTAGCTAAAGCACAAATGGTCTAAAAGAACTTAAATGACGAATTTCGGCCAGCAGGGTTACTTTTTACGAAAAATATGAATAGAACATTTTCTGAAGGAAATTTTATTCTAAACATACATGGTTTCCAGCTTATTTTCGATCGGATGAATGGTTTAGGCGCTAGAAGTAAAAACTGTTTTTGTCGCCAATTTTGGGCGTCATCTTGAAAACAGTATACAAGAAAGCTGCACCACTTCATGAGTCTGCATCCACCCTAGTGACAATCTCTATGGGTGTATCTGACGCCCTGTACTTACGGAATCTTTCTAGCTTCGGGTTATACTATCTCGTAAACTAGAGCCCTTTTCGAGCTTGGGTGGTAGACTGCATCGTAAGAAAGCTGCACCACTTCATGAGTCTGCATCCACCCTAGTGACGATCTCTAGGGGTGTACCTGACACCCTGTACTTACTAAATCTTTCTAGCTTCGAGTTATACTATCTCGAAAACTACATCGTATGAATGCTATTTGTAACGTATGCGCAAAATAACCAAATAATCCTTTCAATTACTTATTTATGCAATTAACCTGTGTTTGGTGCATACATTGTGACATTAGTTAGTAAACATGACAAAGATATTCACCAGACCTTTTTTTAGTTTTAAATTTTACTTCTCCATGAGCTAAACACAAAATACTACGCTAGCGGCCATTTTTTCAAGATGGCAGCCGAGTGGTCCTTTCTTCAACACAGTATAACTCCTTAAGGACCGCAGGTACCGAAAATTTCGCAGAATGTGTTTCTATAGATAATTTAATTTTCTACAACTTCAATCAGAACGCGATGTTTGATAACATTTATATTTAAGGAGATACAAGAAGAAAATCATTTGGTGAGCATATGTAGCAACTTTCATGCTTGTTTCCAAAAGTGAACGATTTTTCACCTAATATGCCCACTAAGTTATAATTTTACCTTATTAACTCGTGTAATAGTTGGGTAGTTTCATCTATGTTGGTCGCCAAGATGTCAGGTGGTGGTGTGTGTTTTTCCACGTTGAGGGCCAAGATGTCAGGAGGCCCCAGGACAGTGGGGATCCCTGACTGTGGGTCCTGCTCTACTTAGGGTTCAATCATCACACGAGAGTTCAACAGCGACTCGGGGTTTATTCTGCAACATTATAATCTCACTTACAATGTCCGTACTGCTGTTCGGTCGATCTCTTGGGTTGGAGTTTGGGACCATCATATGAGGAGAAGCCAGGTCATCAGCCATTGCTCCTGCAGACTACCAAGAAGAAGGGAGTGCAAGCAGGGAAAGCGGTTACAATACAAGTACAGTGGCTTAGAGGGACAATCATCATAACGCATCCTCATTGTCATCACCAATTTTATGTTGGTGGTTATTGTGGGTTCAAGACAACCTAACCTAAAGTGCTTAAATTGAAGACAGAGCTCTTGGGACAAATGTTGGTTAACAGACAGTCAGGTAAAGTGCCCTGGCTACTACTTTCACAGTTATAGCATTTAGATCTTAATGCACTCTTGTACCCAGAGTGCACCTACATACTGGATTGATGAAGTCTTGGATGCAGACTTACAATCAAGCTCTGTAAACATCTTGGCCGCTGACTTCGAATGAGACAGGGATTGCGACAAGTGATGCACCTTGGAATGTGACTGTATCCCCGATTTAACTGACTCCTTGGATGGTGGCTCTGATTTGTCACGTAATTTTGACGTCGAGACATAGATTTTGAGATTTAGAGCCTTTTGTCACTGTGGTCACCGATATTAGTAATAAATACGTACGTACTGGCACACTTCCGGTTCTCTACTTCCGGTCACGTGCCCACCACCATCTTGGATTGTGACGTCATTTGCGGTTTGTGATGTCATTTCCGGGTTTTTGTGACAATATTTCTGACTTAAGAAGGTGTACGTAGGAAGCCACCAGATGTTACCATCTAGGATCCACCATCTTGGATTTATGATGTCACAAACCGGAAATGACGTCACAATTGATGATGTTAGTATTAGATATATCAGAAAAAAAAGACATGGAAACCATTCAAGCATGTATGTACATGTTCTCAAATTCACCATGGGAAAGAGGAATGATTGTACCATTTCGTTCTATGTAAACAAACACTTTAGTACTATCACATGAAGAAAAAAAAAGAAAATTAGATGCAATAAAACTTTCAGTTTTACATTTCACATCTTCTGCAGTGGAACAAATGGATGACATGAATTTGAACTCCTCGGTTGTCTGTTGGGAAATACGTACAACGTCTACAGTACTGAATTAAGCAATATAAATAGTAACAAAAATGTCTCTTAAAACCAAGGATGTCACAATGAATCAAGTAAAATCCAATAAACATCCATGACAAAAGTGGTACTACAATGAATTGTGTCCTTCTCAACATCTATTTATATAGGAGGTCACGTAGTATGAGTAAATATGCAGGGTCAATTTTATACAGTCCTATAAGTTACTCGTCAAATCCAATGGGTTTAGGTTTCCTTTTGTTTGGCGAAGAGAAGAATACCATAAGTTCAACAATGTCAGTAGTAGGGGGAACACGCAGAGCACTTTCAAGCAACCCATCAGGAAAACCCCGTGTGGATGGGCCCATTTACCACACTTCTATTTCAGTTATTTTGTTTGCAGGTTTTTTTTATACAGTGTTGTGGCTGGTTTGTTTACCCGTGCGCATGATTTTCCCGGGGGGGGGGGGGGGGGGGGAATACCGTGGTGTAACTTTCTAGCGGGGGGGTTGCCTTGGGGTCAGTTTAGCAAGCGTTCGGTATAAAAGGTTCGGATAAAATCCGTAGGTCTTTATATCAGCCATGGCTGCCAGTACGACGTGGTTTCGAGGTTCCAGCGCAAGAAATGCAAGGTTGAGTTTTTATCGTGTGAAGAGGTGGAACTCATTTGCAGAAGCCTTGTATGGTAAACTTTACTTGTCTCAATTGTGGAGGACTCGTTTCTTCGTATGATGAATTATTGGCGCACTACGACCAATGTGATGGAAAAATAATTATGCCCGGAAAAATCGAGTTGGGTATATCTTACTGCAAAGCTTGTTGGAAGTATTTCCCCGATTTGGAACAAGCTATAGTTCATACCAGAATTTCACATTCGTCTAATCTTCTACGGTGAACGAATAGATGGTTTCGACATTGGAAGATAAAAAAAGTACCAACGATGATTGATGAAGAAGAAAAACGTGAACTTCCTATGTCTGACAATGGCATTTTCTTGTGTCAATACTGCGAAAAGACGTTCAGAAAGATCGCATATAAACGGAGGCACGAAAGGCGTCATGAAGGAAAATGTAACGTGAGCTGCAAATCTTGCGGTGTGACTTACTCTAATCAGCTCGTGTATAAACGGCAAAATTGTAGAGGGGCTGTAAAACAACGTACGTGGGAAATTGGAGAGTCTTCAAAAAAGAGACGTAAATTGCCTTTTCCTAAACTCAAACCTCTGTTGAAGAAAGAAATAATTTCTCAAATACCTGCAAATTTCCACCTTGTAGTCAATAACGTCAGATCTCTAGTCATACCTATCAAAGAGGATACTAGAATCGGCTGGGCCTTGACCCACACGATTCAGGATTTGAAAGACAAGACAGAGGTGACCATAGATACAGAACTCAAGGTGAGTCGGTTCAGTTTGGATTTAGGAGGGTTTGATCTCATGCGCAATGCTTTCAACAGTTGCTTCTTGACTTTCAAGCAGGATTTTACGCAGGATGAAATGCACTACGAGACCTTGATTTTGTTGGAACGGTACGAGGATAAATGTTGAAATCTTTTAGAACAATGTCAACGTCTTACGGTAAACATAAAAACTCAAATTGGATTATGCAATATGCATTCTCTTCGAAAAAGCGACGGATAATATGGAAACTATTAAAGCTTATTTTAACTCCAACCTGGTCAGAGTGGTGAGCAAGGAGGTTCTCTCAGAAATGTCGAACAAGATTCTGCATAGTATTGGTCAGTTTGCCGTAGAAGGAAGTGGAAGGGCTGTCAAGCAATGCGTGTGCACTGAACTATGCGTTGGAATCTATACATCCCTTGCGGGAAAAGGTTAGATAGCACTCCCCAACAACCTCAAACTAGCTCCCGATATACTGGTCAATGTGCATAGTGAGGATGATAGATGTTTTTCTGTGGTGCGTGTTGTCTAGTATACGAGTTAGTTGTCAGTATGTTGGATAAATAACCTGTTCCTTTATCCAAGATCGTGGCATTCGAAAAAGCCAACAACAATTTGATATCTGTTTTCGGTTTCTAGGAAAACGAACCTTGCGTTTATCGTGCGAGTTCCTTAGTTGAAAGTAAGCATCACGTTGACGTGCTTCTTCTCGACGAACACTACGTGACGATTTAAGATTTCAACAAACAAATCGTTGCAAGTTTCAACCCCAACAGAAGCTTGAAATATTTTTGCAGGCATTGTCTACACGGTTTTCAAAATCGGTTTAGGTATGAAAATGAGCACCCTTCTTCTTGCGATGGATTTCTGTTTCAAATGACCTCATTGGCCAATTATCCGGTTTAAGAATTTCAAGAACGAACTCAAAATGTTGTACGTAGCCTATGTACGTAGCCTATGTGGACTTTGAAGCGGCACTTCAACCAGTCTCCAGTTGTGATGGAAACGATACATACACTAGAGTTAACAACATACTCCAAGCTTGCAGTTTTGCCTATGTGATTGTGGACCATTTAGGTGAAGTATTTTCCAAAATGTTGTACAGAGGAGTAGACTGCGTGAAGGTTTTTCTTCGAATCTATATTAGAGGAGCGGAAAAAATTCGTGACTTACGTGGATTCCCACAAGCAAAGAATGAAACGTTTAACCAAGGAGCAGTGGTTGCTGTACAAAACAGCTGTGGTGTGCCATTTTTTGCAAACACGGTGCATTTACTCCTCCCCAAGAAAAGTTTAATGGGTTTACAAAAGTACGAGACCACGACCACATCACCGGTGAATTTAGAGGTGCCGCACATCAAGTGTAACTTTGCTTACACTTTGAACAAAAACATAGCAGTTGTTATGCATAATTTCGAAAAATATCGACAGTCATTTCATGGTGAAGGCTTTATATTCGTTTAACGATTTGAACGCTATGCATAATATGAGGATCATCGTTAAGAACAAGGAAAGAATCAGCAGCATGAAATTAGGTGGTTTCAATTTCATCGATAGTCTAGCATTTATGACGGCATTGTTGGAAACTTTAGCTTTGAACTTAAAGCACTTCAGCATTACAGACAAGCTTTTCGAAGGTATTCACAAACGAGGTCTTAGGCAAAAGGTGTATTTCCGTACGAATACCTTACAAACGTGGAAGTTTTTTGAGGAAGAGTGTTTACCTCCTCTGTCAGCGTTTGCCTCGTTGTTGAAAGGAGCGATCTGTTCCAAATCTTAGGAACACGCGATGAAGATTTGGGATTTAGGCAAAATGCAAAACGTTTGGAGATTACCACGACCTGTATTTGTGGACAGACGTTGGGCTTTTTGCCAATTTCTTTGAAAACTTTAGAGCAACAAGTTTGGCTAGTTACCGATTGGACCCCTCCCATTACATTTCTACACCCTCCCTATCTTTGGACGTGGCACTCAAGAGAACGGAAGTGTCTTTGTATCTCTTCACTAACATTGACATGCATCTTATGGTGGAAAAGGGTATAAAAGGTGGTGTCTCGTTTATAGCAACAAAATACGCTAAAGCCAACAACCCATATATACCTTTGGCCCTGATAAAAAAGAATACTTAGATCATATTTTTGGACTTCAACAACTTGTACGGTTGTGTAATGTGCGAGTATCTACTGACCTGAGAGCACGAATGGGTGCCAGAAGACAAGCTTGAGGATATAAATCTCGATAATTACGGAGATGAGAGTGATACGGGGCTGATATTAGAACTAGACTTGGAATACCCGGAGATGCTTCATGTATCGCACAATGATTTCCCGTTAGCCCCGGAGCACATGAAAATCACAAAGTCTATAATTTCTCCTTTCAACTGTCGGGCAATCGAGGACTTACAGTTAACGTACAGCAAAGGCCTAACGCTAACCACTAATCTTTTCTCAAAGAAAAAGTATATGGTGCACTATAGGAATTTGAAATACTACCTTCCTCTTGGCATGGTTATCAAGAAAATACACAGAGCAATCAGTTTTAAGCGCCTTGACTGAAATCTTGCATCAAGTTTAATAACAAGAAGCAGAAAGCGGCTACTAACGATTTTGACAAAAACCTCTACAAACTGTCGAATAATTCAATTTTTGGGAAGACGATCGAAAACAAACGTAAGCGAAACAGCGTCTTGATAGCAACGACGAAAGAGAAAGCTATCAAGCATGCATCTCACCCATGAACCACAAGTTCACTTCTATAAGCAAAGATTTGGTAATTTTTACAAAGACCCTTGCAAACATTATTTTGGACAAGCCCATCATGGTTGATTTTAGCATTGGAATTGTCAAAGTTATTAGTCTACCAGTTTCACTATGACCACTTGATGAAAAAGTACGGACCGGAGAGATGTCAATGCCTAGTCACGGATACGGATAGTATGTATTATTCGATAGAAAGAGATGATGTTTACAAAGATATGAAAGAGGATGCGTCGTTGTTCGACACATCGGACTACACCAAAGATCATTATCTACACTCCGACATCAACAAAAAAGTATGGGGAAAGATGAAAGATGAGAGAGTGGGTAGTCCTAGTTCAGAGTTCGTAGGTTTAAAGTCTTAGCTCCACAGCGTTTTACAGCCAGATGGGAAGAACAAAATGGCTTGCAAAGGCATTAAAAAACAGAACAAGTCGTGCACGAAACGTACAAGAGAGTGTTGTTGAATAATAGCGTCGTGAGAACTCAAGGATGTTATATTCGTTCTGAGACGCACGAACTAAAAACCATCACCATCAACAAGTGGGCTTTCAGTCCTTACGACGACAAGAGATGGGTATGCGACGATATAGTCATTACTCTCGCCTATGGAAATGGGAATTCAGCTTAAACTATCTATACTATCCATCCTGCAGTTGTATTTGGAGTCGTAGCCTTTCCATTTAACGAAATAAAGCATTTTCCGATCTTTTCCTTTCTTTTTACATAACACCTGCTCTACTAGAAATAAATCTGGAACTAGGGTTTTTTGAATTTCCTCTTAATAGAAACCTCTTCGCACCGGTTCACTCTACTAATCCTTCAAAAGATACGTAACTGGATGTGTTTTTTGAGCCTTACATATCGTGAATACTTTGTTGGTAAAATTTTGCAATTATCCTTTACTGAAATTTTTTTACTTTAGTTATCCTGATTTTATTTCCTCAGCAATTTTGGGTCTCTTTAGCAGTCGTTAAGGACTAGTTCATCTCAGCAATGGTTCGTGACGTCTGGTTACTTCCCTAGGTTTCAGTTTTGTGGCAGAATGAACCGTATTGTTGTAAAGCGAAACCAACTCGTTGATAATGTGTATCAACTTGTAATTCCCCTGCCTGGTGCATCTTTTCCACATTCGAATTTTCAGCATTCTGTCGAAACGTTTTACCACGCTCGCTTTCTTTTCAGAGTACGTAGAGTACATGATGATGTTATGGCACCTAAGAAGTGCTTTGAATTCTTTATTGTAGAAACCACTACCTAAATTAACTTGTAAATTTTTAGGGGGGAGGATCGCACCTGCGAGTATCGTCTTTAAAGCTTCGGTAAGATCTATACCGGATTAAGGTTTAAGAGTAATGGCCAAAGCGTACTTGGATATGACGTTAATGCAGGTCAGCATGTAGCTAAACATTTATTTAAGTTAGCGTTCGGTATCATTTTATCAAGTCAGCCTGCCATAGATCATTTAGGCCCAATACAATCACTTTCTGTCTCAGAAAGTTTTTCCGTGTTGGTTTGTGAAGTTGGTTTACGAGTTGATCCATTTTTTAAATTTCCCATTCCAAACCTGAGTTTTGTTTTCATGATTTTCTTAACGATGGAAACGGCTAGTTTTTCTCTCCATGGCAGAGAGGGATCCTCTCTCACTCTTTGAGGTTTTGAAATGAGAACTTCATCTTTAAATCCGAGCTTTCGGCATAAGCTATATCGTATTCTTTGCAAGCTTCACCTAGTTTATTTATTCCAGGATCTCTCCGTGCCAGTCGCTTATTCAGCTGAGGTCCAGGACCGCAGTATTGATATCCCGGTAAATGCATTTCAACGAGCAAGTTATCTATGATTTTATTCATGAGTCCCTTCCCCAATTTGACAAAGAATGCTTTTGTTGTGCCACATACATCACAAAACACTATCTCCATCGGTGTGTTGTTTCATGAAGTTGTAGGAACTGGGGGTTTCGACTGGTTAGAAGTCGAATGTTTATGTTTTACACAATATTTCATCTTGAGATCTTTACGGTTGCTCTTTTTTTTACTATAGTACAATCTTTTTTCATACAGAGTATATCTCCGAATTGAAAATTAATCTAAACACACCGATCCATTTGGACTCGGGGAAAAATTACGAACTGGCTCTGATTAATTTAGACACCTATAATGGCATAAACAACATCACCTCAAAAAATAACGATATTCAGTACACAACCAATGCTGGTGGCTCCTGGCAGAAAGTATTAGTATGTCCCGGTGCTCGTGAAATTGAGGATTTGAATAAATTTCTCAAATCAGTGATAGATGCAAATGGTCACAACAAGGATGCCATTACGATTCTCTCGAATCTAAACACTTTAAGAACCAACTTGATAATTCCCGATCCGAATTACGGGATATCTTTTTCGGGTGATAAGATTTTGGCTCAAGTCTTGGGGTGTGACTTAGGCAACTACGTCAGAAGTTGTGAAAGTCAAAATACCGTTGACATTATGAGCATCAATACAATTTTGATGAACGTCAATATCATCGTCAACTCTTACCTAAACAATGATACTCAACCCACTTTATACTTTTCTCCAAATTCTCCTCCCGGTTTCAAAATCATAGAATACCAGCATATTTAATTTACCTCCCAGTGACTAAAAAGTTAATCAGAAATATAAGAGTTGGGCTCACATCTCAGACCAACTAGCCATTGGATTTAAACGGAAAGACGCTCACGGTGCATCTTAATTTGAGATCTAAAAATTAAATAAAAAAGGATAATAATGCTCGTGTTTGGAAAAAAGGGAAAGGACTCGTTCTTAATTTAAACTCTAATAATAAAAAACAAACGGTTTGACTCCTAGAAACAAAACTTTCATCAAAGTCATAACAACACCCAGAAAATGAGCGTAGTAGAAGGTTACTTAAAAATCAACGAACCTTTTGTGTACGATTTATCGGTTGGGTCTTACACGTACCAAGAAAACAACCCTATTGTCAGCACTAATCTCAGCAAAGTAAATTTAGAAATCCGCATACACGTTGAAAACCAAGATTTAGTTCTGCAAGTTGCTAACAGTTACCTCCTGATTAAAGGGTGGTTGCTGAAGGATGATGATTTGGCTTACGCGGATGCTGATGTAGCTAGTCTTATTAATAATGCTCCCATGTTCCTGTTTTCTAATATCAAATACCATCTCGGTGATAAACAATTCGACAAGTTAAATTATTCGGGGTTCTGCACTCTGATGAACGGACTGCTCACTTATGGCTCGGTGGAGCAACCAGCTTTGCTCGGCCAGTGCTGGGCATTGTATAGTGCGGCTTCAGTCGCGGCTAAACTAACCAACAACTTGGGGTTCTAACAGTGGCACGCGTCCATCATCGTTGAAACAACTCCCAAGGGAAGCTTTACATTCGCTATCCTGTTGAAACGCGTCATGGGATTTTTTGAAAATTACGATAAGCTAATCTACGTAACTAAACACGTGCTCACACTCATGCGAGCGAGAGACACGAACGCCATCTTCAAAGCAGCAGCCCCGGCCAATAGCACAGTTCTTTTGAATAACATCAGTTGGCTCGTGCCCCACGTCGTAGCTTCGGACGAACAAAAACTCACACTCTACAATCTCATCGACCATGGCACGAGCATGGATTTAGGATTTTGGCACTGGCATTACGATAGCTGCGAGCTCCCTCAATATACCAGCTTCACTTGGCACGTGTTGAATACTTCCACGGTCGAGAAACCTATTTGAATAGTTCAAGATTTTAAAACTAATATGCAGCAGTCTTTAGTCAAAAAACTGGGTGTGTTCGACAACTGCAGTCTGCAAGATGGTCATATGACTTTTAATTCCGAGCGTTATCCGTTTCTCGATTTAAACTCTAATTTTGCGACTGGAGAGTATGTTGGTCTCTACAGAATGGCGCTGCAATTTAGGCAGTTGTGCTACGACACCAATGATTTGAGTTTCGACTTGCTTCAGTTCAAGAAAGCCTATGCCCTTGCGGTGTTGAATTGCTCCAAACAGTCTGAGAGGCTTCAATCTGAACTTGTGGACGTACAAGTCAATCTGAAGTTTAGAGCAGTAGTGCCAGCTAACACTACTTGTCACGCCCTGCTCATTGGTGAGGGGAAAATTAATTAAAGATGGACAGAAGCAAAGTCGAAGCTGTTTATAAAATAATAATGATAATAATAAAAATAAAACAGCATGGCTCTCAAAACAAGATTGCGAAAAAAGAAAGGCGGCTTTTTGCCGCTGGATTTGTAAGAACCGATTTTAGCCGGTATTGAAGGGTTGGTGAAGGGACTGCTGGGGTGGTATCTGCCGTAAAAAAGCACAAAACTAAGCAAAAATTCTGGCTGAACTCGTGCAGCATCACAAGCAAGTGGAAGGTTCTGGCTCGAAGCATAAAAAATTGCCCCTTGGCTTTTAACAAACTTTGATTTAAACGGATTGGCTTGAGTGATGAAAATAATATTCTAACATTTAGAGGTACTTTTAGTAAAGACACGCTTCCTTTGAAACTTCAGCCTACTGGCGAAAATGGAATCGTTAACTTGAAGATTTTCACGATGGAGACGTAAGTCATTGGGTCGCCTATTCAACCGTTTCGGGAGAGCCCTGTTATTTCGAAAGTTTTGGAAACATGGGCCCTCCCTGGTTTACTACTTGGAATCCGGGATTTAAATACAAATATGAACGCATACAAAACTAAGACCAGATATGGTGCGGGCACTTTTGCCTATTTTTTTCTAAGTGCCTTCTCTAAGCCCTGTAATTATAAAGCTGCTTTAGACAGGATAAAACGAGTTAAAGAGTTGCGTGTAAATAAATGTCTTCTATTTGAAAATCTTCGAGCGTGTGTACCACGATGTCCGAATTTTTTTCTATTTTGTAAGGAATGTCGAAAATGCTAGCTGTTCACTGCTTGTTCTGTATTTTAGTAATCAAAAAGGTTTTCATTCCTGCTTTACACTTAGCAAACAAGATCTATGCTCGGGTCGCTGCAGCATAAAATTGCTTTACAAATTAAACCAGAATTAGTACTTATGACGCTTGAAAAAGGTCTTGAATTTATGAACCAGTCGACTTCTTTAGCCAATGGGCTTTTCATGCTGAAACTGATTAGCATGAAACAGTTTTCCTGCACAAATTTCTTCGTAGTCGCGTCACCCAGTAAAGTAGGTTCGCTTAGATTTCTAATTGGTTTGGTCGTGGCATTGACGTATTTTTTCTGCTCGTCTTTGAACAAGCAGTTGCTCTCGACGAATACTTTAGTAACGGCATCGTTTGGTAAGATAGGTTCGCTTTGATTTCTAATTGGTTTGTGCGTTGCGTTTAAGTATACTTTCTGGTCATCCTGTAATAAGTAATTCCTGCCAATGTACACTTTTGTTGACGCATCAGCAACATGCCGGGGGAAAGCTAAGTCCTTAATTTGCTTCTTCTTCGCGTAAAAATTCCCATCAGCTTCATCTAAGTAAAACGTATTTTTCGATGCTTGAAATGACGGAATCCAACTCGTGGGCGAGAATAGTAATGGCAGGAGGCAAATCGGTTTTAACTTTCTGAACATCCGTTGCCAGAGTACCGATCTGAGAATAATTTACGGCATCTTCAGAGTTGAGAGCTGCTCCTACTTTGGTTAAACACTTACTTTGCATATCGTAGTTGTCTTCGGGTGTCAACACGTACTCTAGTCCTGGCTGTTCCCTCGAGCCGACCCCCATCACTTCCCCCCATTCTCCTCTTGTCCTTTTCAACTATTGTCCAAACTTATTAACAGACATCTTTTTTAAATATACAAATCCCCATCATTTTTTTTATCAATAAATATATTTAAAAAAAGGAATATAGATAAACCTCAAGATGACGGAACCATCCTGGCAAACAAATCTCTACAATCTCTTGTAAAAACATTTGCTGAAAGTTAAGAACAATAAAGGTACAAAGATTAACGATGGTATAAAGTTTTCATTGTCTCCTTCCATACAGTTTAAAGATTTAAAGGGTTCAGGGACTACCGTTTTGAACGAAAAATCTAAATATAAAGGTTGGATTTTGCCACCATTTCGGCAACTAGAAACTGTTTAAAAATCTTTAAAAGTATATCTGTAAAAAACTAAAAGTCGAGTTTGACAATCAGAAACCTGTAATCTTGACTACATTTAATTATCCTAATTCTATGCACACGGCTTGTCCCTGTTACTCCTCTAGCGAAAAGGCAAGAGACTGCGATAAACCGCTCTTTCTGAGAACTTGGGTGTACGAAGATGTGCACAAAACTAAAGAGAAACTTAACAAAAATGTTATTGGCAAGCCATGGTTTAACTTGCCATCTTATAGCGCAATAAACTTGACGGAAGTCACCGGGAAAATTAATCAGCGTACGTTACCAACAATACTCCAAGCAACGTGAAATTATGGTGCAACGTAAACTTTGGAGTGGCCCAATCCAATACTTCCAACGACACATTTCTAATGAAGACTTTTTGGGTTTGGTATCTCTGTAAACATTAAAAAATGTGTAAATAAAAAACGTAATGGAAATTAAAAACTACAACTTTTTCGTGCCTAAGAAAGAACCTAAAAATCATCCATTTATAATCTATAAAATCATCTATATATGCTGAAATTGAGAAAAAAATTAGACGGGATGTCACCTTTTTTCACAGTTCTAATATTTCTCAGTTCTCATTTATCACCCAAGAACTGAGCCCAAAATTACGAAACCTTATTCTTTTTGACGATTGTCTTTTTGAAAAAAAAAAAAAACATCGAGCGTTTCTTCTCTCAAGGGTGTCATTCAATTGCCGATGTTTTTTTATGGCAGTCAGTCTTACACAAGAATTCCCAAACAAGTAGTTAGAGACGACGCAAATTTTTAATTCTTTTCCCCGTAGATGAGTTAAAATTTGAAACATGTTTACGAAAACCACGTTGGGCGTGACATGACATTTTTGTCACTTTGAAACGTTGTGGGTCAAAATTGTTGGAAAAAGGCCTTACAGGTTTTTATCAATAAACAAAATGTTAAATGAGGGGAGATATAAACGTTCATTTGTACCTATTAAACAAAAGAATGGAGACAAAACAAGAAATCGCAAAATTCAAAAGACGTTCAAAATTCTAAAAGTTTTTTTAATTGACGTTTGGGTGAAAGAGAGCAGGAAGAATCACTACAAGAAATTTTTTAAACCGGTAGTAAGCACCCTGAAACCAAAACTGGTCCTCGGTGTAGCCACGCTAAGTACGCCGATTAAAAACACTCTAGCCATGCAAACTATTCTGATTAAAAACACTCTAGCCACACAAACAAGGCGATTAAAATTTACAAAGAGGAAGAAAGTGACGAAGATGACTATGATATCATTGGGTTTATCACCGTCCCCTGCAATTACTCCTAGTCGGAAAATATTGTCGACCCCTCTCGATTTCAGTCTCGCCGAATATTCATTTCCGGCTGCAGCTGCTATAATGTGAATTCCTTCAGAGTCCAAAATCGAATACGCAACTATGAGCACTGATCCTAAACTCACCCCCTCATATTCTGCAGTGCAAGCTAGATGCATTTCCACTCCCCCTGAGCTTCCTAACATCACCACTCTAAGGTCCCTCGATAGTTTGTTACCTGGTCAGAATATTGGAGAAACTGCTAAAAATTTCCGAAAAAATTTTTCAAAAATCCCAAAGACACTGACCCAGTATTCGGGTTACAGTACGATAAGAAAAAAGGTGAGCTGACCTTCGGTAATAAAAAGGTTAAAATCTTTGAGAATGACATAGGTTGTCGAGGGGGAGCAATACGTAGGGAAACATTGGCTTTGGAACTTGCTAGTATTCAATGATTTGAAAGAAACTTCCCTCGCATCGGACGTTAAAGGAGCTTACGCAGCCATGTTAAAAAATACTAGGGCTATTTATCACAACGACCCAAATACTCGTAAACCCAAATCTTATCGTAGTGTTAAATACAAGTCTATTATCGCTCCTATTTGAGAAGACCTTAAAAAAGGGACGGTATGGTTAAAAAAGAAGGGTAGCAGAGTCGATTATAAATATTATGACGATCCTAATGACTTGATAAAGCAACTCAGGCTTTTGTATAAGTCCACTCTGGCAGGCCACGACTGACATAGAACCGAAATGGTCAAAGACAAATCATAACGGCTTGGGTAAAAGCAGTAGCTTATCAAAATTTAAGGTTGGGCTGAGTAAATCAAGAAACAGCTTAAGATAAACATCAAAATTCAACTAAGGGAAATAGTTTTTGCAAATAAAGAATCACAAAAAAGGTCCCTAATTCACCCCTAAAAAGAGTCCATAATTAAAGTCCTTAATTTAATAATGCTTAAACTTGAGTTGTTTAATAACATCTCTGTAATGTGTAATAGTGGCAACCAGGACCACTGCACAAAAATAGTACTATAGCAAGATATGTAACATAAATCTCAAAAATTGTAAATAGAATTTACAATTTTGTTGTATGTACTACACTCCTGGTTCATTAAATGAACTTAGCCAAAAAATGCAAAATTCAAAATAAAAAAATGTATTTCTAGACTCTTAACTTTACCTTTAACACCCCACGTCTAACTACACTAGTTTAGATATTAAAATTACCATGGGACTTTGAAAAAATCGTTTCTAATCATTCGTTTTAGCTTCATGCCAGCTGTGAAGCCTCGTTCCAGCTGGCCAGCAAGTTGTGAAAAAATTTTGAAGGCGGTGGACCACGGCCGGCAGCCCAGACGGACCAAAACCAATTATTGTGAGTAAAACTGTTTTTATGTAATTTTTATTTTTATATAACCAAGTTTTAAAAATAGAATACGATTTTGTTATTACCTAGTAAATTAATAAATTAAAATATCCTAATAACTTAGTACCTTTTAAAATAGGTTTTTTAAATAAGATTTTTTGTTAAAAATAACTTGGCAACTTTGTAATTTTCCCCAACACAAAACAGGTTTTTTTTTTTAAATAAGTTTTAGAATACCATTTTGTTATTTTATAACCTATTGACTTAATAATTAAAATAACTTATAGTAACTTTTAAAATAAGTTTTAGAATAATCATCTTTTTTGGTTAAAAAATAATAAATAATTTTAAAGTTTTTTTAATACATATAAAATATATTAATATTACATATACAAATATAAACTTTAATTACCATTTATTGCCTATTTCCGTGCAACATGATCCTTCCCATAGCCGGGGTCAGACTGAGTTTAATGCAAAATAATTCCCATTATATACATTACTGGTGGCTCAATATTTTACAAAACCAAACTTGGGAAACAAATTCTCAGCCAATGTTTTCAAAATTATTTTTCAAAAACCGTTTCATGAAAATTCGTTTGGCTCGCTGATTTTTTTGCCTACCTAAAACTCCTTTATATGAGCTGCACCTGAGTCTGACTCGCCATTCGGGAAAAAATTTAACCAGAACAGATCAACCAAGTGTAAGTGTATTAATCTAATTGTTTATATAACTAACTGTTCAAAATAAGTTTTAGAATACGATTTTGTTGTTTTTATAACCTAGTAAATTATTAGATTAAATAACTTAGTAAAAATAGGTTTTTAGAATAAGATTTTTTGTTCTTTATTTTACAACTTGGCAACTTATTAATCTTCCCCCATAAAACTTAACACTTTAAAAAACTCTAATAAACGCATGAGTTATCCCAAGCTATAGAAGGCTAACTAAGTGCCTTTTATAGTCAGGACACGATTAAGGTGTAGCTGAAACCATTTTGTATCGGGAAATGGAAGAATTATGATTAAACACCCCTCCTTCCCCCTCCTAGTCCTAAAAAAATGCGGGAGTTATCCCAAGCTATAGAAGACTAACTAAATAACGTTTTCTCCAACAATAAAAATGGCACGTTTTAGGTTTGAGAAATCACTCTTTACAGCATCGGCTTCATTATGATGCTATTCTGTTTCTCTCTGCAGTGCACCTTGCAGCTAACCCATTAAGGCTCCAGCATAGAGTTATATACAATAATACTATGTTGTGTCACTGCTGTATAGAATGCTAACTAAGTACCTTTTATAGTCAGGAGACGACTAGGGTCTATGCCAGAGATGTAACCATTTATTTCGGGAAATGGAAGTATTTAAAATTGTTTCCCTCCTCCCCCTCCCTGTCCTAAAAAAACGCAGGAGTTATCCCAAGCTATAGAAGGTTAACTAAGTACCTTTTATAGTAGGAGACGACTAGGGTCTACGCCAGAGATGTAACCGTTTATGTCGGGAAAGGCAAGAATTTAAAATTGTTCCCCTCCTCTCCCCCTCCCTATTCTAAAAAAATGCGGAAGGTATCCCAAGCTATAGAACAGTGACATTGGCCGCCATATTGGCACCAAATTGGCACCAGTATGGGTTTTGGAGGGCATAACTACAAGGTGCGCTACATAAAAATGGAGGCAAAAACAACGGAAGAGAGGATTTCTTAGGCTTTAAAATAACGTTTTCTCCAACAACAAAAATGGCACGTTTTAAGTCTGAGAAATCACTGTTCACAGCAACGGCTTCATTATAATGCCATTCTGTTTTCTCTGCAGTGCCCCTTGCAGCTAACCCATTAAGGCTCCAGTATAGAGTTATATACAATAATACTACGTCGTGTCACTGCTGTATAGAA